>JTDE01000972.1:68090-96728 GCA_014338405.1 Paragonimus skrjabini miyazakii | reverse complement strand
TTGGTGTCACCGTTTGTCCCTCCCTTGAACGAAGCTGTGTATACTGCTCTTCAAAATAAACGATATAGTGAACGACTCAATGAACAACTACTATCAAATCTAGGAACAACTGGAAGTGATTGCTCAGGTTTGAAATGAAACGCATTCAATCAACATTCTTTCGGCACGATATGGATTTGATGTCTCCCGATGGCCCGCACAAAGTTAAAGCGCAACTTTGTCCGGAATTAACCCATGCATACTAACCAAGTTGCCATGCCACTTGTCCAGATTTGCCATTCTGGACGGTATCTCAATAACCGCACGAGCCGCCTTTGCCAAACGGCGTCATCTATGGCGTTAAAAAAGACGTCCGGTTGTCGCTGAAAGGAAGGGTATATAATGCCTGTGTGCGTTCTATTTTGCTCCATGGTTCGGAAACGTGGCCTGTTCACAGAGAAGATATCAACAGGCTTGCTGTGTCTGACCATCGTTTTTTCCGCGAATTGGCCCATATTAATTGGACTGATCGCGTGAGCAATGTGGCAGTTCGCCTGCGCGTATTCCGGAACGCTCGAGATGCGCGATCAATTGGTCAATTAATCACGGTACACAGCTTGCGTTGGTTGGGTCACGTATGTCATCTAATCGTTTACCGTACCGGGCATTATATGCTGAGGCCACCAACAGTTGAGTCAAACCACGTGGTGGTCAAGCAACAAGGTGGGCACAAAATCTGAAGATCTTGACTGCTCCATTGAGCAAAGTGGGTAGGTGTCACCTGCCTAGTTTGGGTCCTCGTGATTACTCAAACCACTGGTTAGAAACACTTTCCGAGATAGCGGTGTGTCGCAGTCAATGGCGGACCTGTATCCATACCATTTCTAGTTCTTCCGCTTGGTCTTATTTTAATAATTTTCAACCTTCTTAGTAACGTTTTCCTCTAGGATATTCCACGTCACTGTTGAGGTGAACGTCAGCCCGAGCCACAGTACCTTTTGGTCAGGCTCATGGCTGTTATGATGATGATGATGAATGGTACAAAGGTTGAGTGCCTATCTTGGTGGAATTCAAACACCAAAAGGTCGATTGAAACGTAATCATCGTGTTTTGTTCTCTCATAAACAAAGTGGCGTCACGATGGATCCGGAGAAGAGTAAGAATGCAACGTTGGCTTGCTAGACTAAAATCAGCTCGTTGAGGGACTTCTTGTTTCTGATGTAGTTCGCTGTTTGGCTGCATTGCGTCGTTGGCTTCTTACGCTGATAATGTCCGTGCATAAAAGTTGAACTTGTGGATAGATTTTGCGACTGATTCAGAAATCTGTTTATTAGCGTAAGTAATACGTCTGTTTTACTTCGGTCGTTTCGGTTCATATGTTTTTCCGAAAATTGCGCTGATTACAACCTGGGATGGGAAGGACAGTTTTATAGGTTGCTCAAACCGAAGTGGATATCACTGAGGCGTGTTCTGATGTTCGGGCTCATTTCCTCAAGACCCTCATTGAGAATGTTGGAAAATTGTCCAAAATTAAGTAAAAAGGTAGGGTTCACGAAATGAAGTTTTCATACTTTGTGTTTTTAAATGCAGACACTAAACCAATTGATTTATGCTAAGACGAACGGTACGTTGAAATATTTCAGTTCAACCAATGATGTGGCATACATGGCAAACAATAAGTATTATAGTTTCGCAAGAGTTTGTTCAGTACGACTAATGTATAATTTTCCATGAGCAGAAAATTTCACTAATATATACCAGGGGCCTTTTCTGCTCAGGGTGTACAAGTCTGTCCCAAACTGCACATCAATAATTCAACTTCTGATTCTATTTTTACCATCTTCTTTCTCCACCACGGACAGATTAACGCAGGAACGGAGCTGGCAATACGGTACAATGACCAAAGCCCACTGGAAAATCATCACTCAGCCATGGCCTTTGATGTGCTAAGTCATCCTGAGTCAAATCCATTCGATCATCTTGAAGAACACGTTTTGAAGCGTATGCGAGAAGGTATTATTCGGTACGTGTTATTCACAGCATTTCCTGTTCATTCACTCACTCAACTATGGAAAACACTTTAAATTTTGGTGTAAAGATTTAAAACATGTGAACTTTTAACTATTTTGTTTTCATTCGAGACAGATAATCATTCAGTCAAATCTTGGAAAAAGTATTGTTATGCATTCTACGGGACTAAAAATTAAATACTAGTCGGTTATATTGCCTCGGTATTTGTTAGTACATTGAGGCTGTAACAAGATCCCAAATGTCAAAAGTGACTTGGCGACAACACTAATGACTAGCATGCAATTTCCACGTTGTGGATGATTACACATTTGACAGTATACGACCAACAAATTGACTGTGGTCCATAAATCGGTCGAGAGTCTAGTCTAAAAACCATAACAACACGAAACAGGCAAGCCCATAAGAGAACAATCATCGCCGGCTAGCTCAGATTTGCAGCTGCACACTGGTACTGAAAGACTTTTCCCATAGATCCATCCGTCTGACTCTGAGTGACACATAGCCTCCAAGATTGATCCCAAGAATGAATCTGTAGCATCACCAAGTAACTTGATACACTTATCTATAACAGTACACCTCCGCTGTTTCGATCATTAGATACAATCTGTTAACGGGCAAACAGTCAAATACGGGTTAAGTCCTTAATCAAATGCGATTATCACTGACAGTCAATTAACAGAAGCAGGACCGAAACTTATAAGGATCTCTATAAGGCGCGCATGCATTTATAAGGCCAATGAACTGGCCAACAATTAGGGAATTCTCACCGTCTGGATCGATGCTTTTCTTCTATTGTTGAGGCGGTAAAAACGAATGAATCGTGCGTGATCAGAGTGATCAGTGTGATCCAAGTTATGGGGTGGATGAAAAGATAAAATGAAGGTCGTCACGAGACTCCAATTAAAATTAGTGATGATATGTTGGAATGAAAGTTTGACGTTCCGATAAACGATACACTTTGCTTATGGCTTACAGTTATCTGTGAGTCAAACAGAAAGTTCCAGAATTTAACAAGAATGGAATAGCATTTAATGAAAGTTCAATCGAGTTTTGCATTGGTAAGTCAAATTACAGGGTGATTTCAAAATGTAGGAAGTTGGAAAAATGAATAGATGAATAGCTCATTCTCAATTCTTAGCATGAGAACATGCCCCGGATAGGAATAATCCTGACGGAACGTACAAACATCAGAAAGAACCAGTAGATGAGATAACCTACAATGAATCGGTATTTGCACGAGTAACACATGTCCGTACAGTGTTAGATGCTACTTGGTGGACGGCAAGGTTAGTCTCGAATTAGAATACATCCCAGCAACGAGAAGAAGGTTTTCTTCGAATTCGTTGCTGTTCTCCCTAGGATGAAATAAATTACAGTTTCTTTATTCTGTCTGACATGTCTGGTGGTCAACCAGTTGGTTTCACATACTTTTGAAAGATATCTTTTTATGCAGTAAAAATCTAGTTCATCCTGTAGAACGCTGAAAAGAACGTTCCCGGATATCAGTTCTTATTCATTTCAAATAGTCTCGGAATCACTGTCAATTAAGAAATGACGAATTTGTTATCCTCCTCAGTACTGACATGGAATCTTATCTGACCTGATAGTGTGACATACTTCACAGTGCATTTACATCTACTTAATAATTAGCTATATCAGTTTACTTAATGTTAATCATTATTTCAATTTTTGCTAACGTTTGTCCTATAGAAGGGCCTATCGCTACTACGGTGAAAGGCGGCTCTAACTGTAACGCTTCATGATCCGATTCATTGCTATTTATGTGCGTATGTATTTACGGATATTTTTGAGACAGAAGTCTAAATTTTTTCATTCATAAATATCAATGAAAACAATTGTTCGAAAGTAGTGAACAAACAGACACTAGATAGACAGTTTAGAGACTAGAAAGAAAGACGTTGATTCAACAGAGGCTGTGTTTCTCACAATCAAATGTGGCAGTTTGGAGGCAACTGTTTAGAATATTGGGTCACTGAGGTTTAACCGGGGTATTCAGGTTACACACAGTCGTTGTCACCTCTCTGAGAATAGCCTTTTGTTCTGAAAAATTTCATTACTACCCAAACTACGCCTTATTGTTGCAAATAATTTAATGTATTTGTCTACAACATAAAGTTATGAGAAGAATTTAGTTACATGCGATAAACGCTTTCTTTTAATATGCAGTCTACCCAAGAAATAAATGAGAAAGACGTACTTTAAGAAATTTGTTTTGCCGCGACAAGCTTTCTCTGAAATGTATTTTCTAAGCCGAGTCAATAGTGGTATATTGCACGATCATTGTTCGAATTGATTTCGCTGCATCTTATCAAGTACATTCTGCGGAAATAGAAATTACAAAATATTATCACTTACGGAGATTGTCTTGTCTTGACATGAAAAAATCCACCAGCACTACCAAGGTAGTGGCAATTTAATAAGCAGTTCCTTTTGCACGTATGACGACAGCTCCAATCGTTTAATAGCACTTACCTAGGCAAACTGGAGTTAGCATTAATTGCGGTGCGTGGAGATGACTATCAATGCCGACAGACTGCCAATGTCTTGATTTGTCTCAAACACGTGACGACGTTGCATACCCACTTAAGCAAATGTTCTCCCATCCTGACTTGCAGCTGCCTCGTCTTCATTCATATGTAGTTGGAACTGCATCTACACGAATATCCGTACACGCAGTGCCAGATGAGGGGGAGAGGTTTACGGTTCTTGATGGTGTCACAAGTGAGAACTGATTACATCAACTGTGCAAATTTTCCAATACAGTCTTTACTAGATCCCGTTTGTACTGAACAGGGACAAAACTAACGAAGCGCAAGTACTGCCTTGTCCAAGTAGACTTTCTGTAGACAGGCCATCTTACGGTGCCGTCAGCTCTGCTTTGGATCAATAAAGCCGAAAATGGCAGACAATGATCTTTTTCTAATTTCCTTATAAATCGTAGATTCCCGTGACTGCAATTCACTTCTTTCAAAAAGGTGTCGACCTGTTGCTCACCATCGGGGATCTATGTGGGCAACGGAAATGTCTGCGGGGATTTGAACCAGGAGACTCCTCATAGCCTCTCCAGCGATGTGTGTGAAATTTTTCCACTGAAATTGAGTATGAACATCCACTGTGCACATATATAATGAATATTCTAATTTAGATATCGGGAAGGGGAAAGATATTCCATTAGAGCTTATGTAGTAACAAAAGTCACGCTATTTCTTTCATGGGCACTATAGTGAGACTACCTATGAAGTTATCTGTGGTTCTTTAGTGTTAATTTTAGATAAAAGATCAACTGGTTCGAAGTTGTCCTTTAGAGCGTATTTGGCTAGCGACCATTCCACTGGTTCTAGCATTCAAACAAGCCACCTGACGAGTTTATGCTGAAATGAGTTGTACATCGACATAAGTGGCCTACATAGAATACCGGTCTGAGTTTCTAGTAGGTGATTTAAGAGCCATTCGGTTTGAAAAATTTGAAGGTTGTCTCACTAATCAGGTTAGCTTCAAGTAGAACCTTTAACAACGCCATTATCTGTTCATCCAGTATTGTTGGTTCATACATTTTGGTTCATCTTATGAATTTTGTGACCTTTCAGAATCGGTTCCATCTACTTTATGTTGTCATTGTGATCCATGTGCACATCTCCAGGGTCTTTGTGGTGGTATGATATCATCAGAATTCCGTTTGACTTTATGCATACCTTTTACTGTTCATTTCGGCAGTACGTACTTACTAGGATACGACGAACTCAGTTCGAACCGAGATCACACAGTATACCACTACTAGGTCGTCTTTTCTAAAATAAATGTATGTTGCCGTGACATACGGTGAGCTAGTGTTTCAATGCACACAACCTATCGATAACACAATTTGGAAATTATTCGAAAACGTAACATAAGCTTCATTGTGTTTGCTGAAAAGTGGGATAAACTTGATGTTTTTGGGAAACATCTTAACAAATTTGTATATCGGACTTCATTGAACACAGACTGGGATTTAAAGCTATCTAAGTAAGCAAAATATGCATTTTTACTGCATTCGATAAAACCACTTAAATGGTAGTTAATAAAGATCCATAGGGTTAACTTAGAGGATAATAATTGCCTTTTCGGGAGTTCAGGAATCTCGTACGTAAACTCCTTAAGCCGTTTTGTCCTACTTTATCTCATTGTATCCATTAACTTAGTCAGAGGACAGACTACAGAATGAACGGAATTCGCTCACAATGTGATCCACAGGCAACGTTTTGCCATTTAGCATGATGAAGCACATGATTATGCATATGCTTCACCAAAACTATACCGTTTTCTGTCTGGTTACAAGCTTAAGGTTCCTGAAAACGGAACAGCTTTCAGAACACTGGGGACGAACGATTTGAGTCCGCTTAGTTGTACAGTTAAAGCAATGTGTACAAAAGTGACACGGATTTTCTAAAAAATAACTTCCGAATAAGTGCACTTTAAAACTGTTGTAAACCCTCCTAAACGATACGCTGGTTCGATCTCGGTATAGTGGTGTGCTCGATAACATCGGACTCTTGTCCCGGTAATAATTTACTCGGAAATCTCGGTCCCGAATAGTACCGCGACTGTTTCCGCATTCGCTCCCAAGACAAGCCAAATGACGCGTTCAAAAAAAGAAGCTTTGTTCCGCTACAAAACGGGGTGCCGCTAGGGCGACAAGTACAAGGTATTTATAGGGCACGTCATGACCACACATTCCCACCACATCATGAGAAAGAGTTAGGATCGCACATGTGCATAGCGGTATAAAAAGTCTCAACCGATTTGAACAGTTCCGCTAGTTATGACAGAGTCAAGTGGTTTTTTCTTCTTTCTCACGGCAGAGGTGCCCTGGGACGGTCACAGGGTGGGCGCCCTAACAAAGACCCTTTTCTAAATGTGCAGTTCACCTCAAACTCTGGCCATCTCAATCCAAAATGTCTACTGTTAATGGAATCTTGTAAACGCAGGCCAGGCAATGAGCTGAAAATGTACTCACTTTCAAGATGGCTGATATTCTTAGGTCAGTGCTTAGCAAACTACGGATACATGAGAGGTTATTTAATCGCAGCCTACAACAGCCTACAAAATGAACTTCTTCAATCAACTAGAAACTAAGAATTATAGAGTACTCCCGTTACATTTGAGCGTTAAACTTGCAAGCTATCTTGCTGGTAGGACTTGACAAGTGTCTGTTCGTTCTAACAGGTGTTGCCTAACGGTATGATCATAAATGACTCCACTTAGCGGTTAAGAATTCTGTTCAGCGGAGTATATACAAAGGTAAACTGGTTATTCTGAATCCGTTGGTCATCTACATAATGCACTTCCACAGGTCACCCAATATGTGGGTCTGCTCGTGGCTGCTTGATTTTCTTGTTGCTTGAGAGTTTAACAGTTGTATGCCGCTTCAGTGTGTTGGTTTACCGTACACCCGCATTATTCTTTGCGTTCAGTTTTTTCCTCTTGCAGTCGAATTGTTTAAGTCTATCAGCTATTCAACTTACTGTATTGTTTCATTCTCACGAGGATCGAAACAGGTAAAAGTTGACCCTTCGCTCCATTGTATAGTTCTGCAAGCCAAACGCGTTTTATTACCCTAACTGATATAAACTGAAAGGACATTAAGAAAAAGTCGTTTGTAAATGGAATTCTCTAACATTGGGGGAACAGATGTAGTTTATTTTTAAAACAGCGAAAAGGATTATGGTGTTACTGACTACAGATATATTTCAAAGTACAAACCATAGGGTTACAGTTGTTTTACGATGTTCCCAGCGTTTACCATGAGTTGAATGCACGGTACATTTGGTGTTCTTTGAATCACCCAAAAAATGAGATAAAGATTTTGTAGTTCTATTCAAAGTTCAGTTCTAGGGCACATAAAATCATAAACGTGATGAATGCGGAAAGGATTGTTTCAGTCGGCAAATCTCCAGATGATTTGTTCAAGAATTACTTGTTAATCGCAACCCAGTATATTTAACAGAAGATTGCTATTTTAGAATTTTCTTTCTTGAAACTTGTCTCCATAAGTTTAGTTTTGGTTCTCTGAAAATACTTCACGACCTAGTAATACTGCTACAATCACGCGCCATAATGACAACACCGTAGTGACTGATTGGATGCATTATAAATAAAAATCGAAGTATCCTTTCTAATCCCGGATGCAGAACCTTTCGAAGTATGTCTGCAGGTTCTATACTATTAACCTTTCGGCGTACCATTAAACCTGCAATACGTCCTTACTAAAGTGTTCCAAACTATGACCCATCAATTGCTCAAACTGTTTGATAATCGAATTCTACATACCTGGAGAATCTCGTCTATTATTCTCGTTAGTTGATTGAAAGTGATTCCCGCGGGTTCCATCTTAATCGATGTGCTGCTGGAAGAATTTAGGCTAGTCGTTCGAAGTTGAGTAATACAAATTGCACATTCGCGAGGGGCAGATTTTCCGCATTTTCCCTTATTCGATCTTACATCTGGAAGACAACTCTACAGGTGGCAATCATGTTGATCTTAGTGTTCGTCTGCCTTTACACTGTTTGCATCAAGATAGCTTTGTTTTGTGCGAAGGATTATGTAATACAATTTATGGGGCATGGTTTCTCAAGATGAACATGTTTATCCAGAAGTTTTGCTAAATAGCATACGATTGGCCGGACCTGATTATTTGTACATACACCTTTTATTGTTTCCAACGTTTTGGCAATCCATTACACGGGTTATTAAGATTAATGCTCGCAACAGGGTCACATGGACTCACCTCGAGTGGACAGGGCCAGTAGTAGCGTTTTTAGCTTGGTTGATCCTGTGGTTGCCTGAAATTAGTATTACCCTGCACTCATAGCTAACTGAAACCGTTCGCATCTTAAATTTCTCTATAATATCTGTCGATTGCAGTTACACCCATATTATGGGGTCTCTTCTTACTGTCAGTGTTCCATTAGATCTCAGGCTAGTAGAGCACAGGTGGCCCAGCCAGGTTCACGCTCGATTCATGAAACAGCCGAGTGCACCATATTTCTGCCTACTGGATGCACAATACTTTTAAGTCCTGAAGTGTTTACGTTCATTCCTAATTTTCACCTGCTTGGGTGTTGGTTTAACATTCCACCTGTGCTCCTCAGTTTGATTAACCGATCTAAACTGATGCAGACCAACAATGTAACACAAACGAACCTATCAATTGACATAGTCTAAAAGCTGGCATGTGAACAATACAAGGCAGGCCACAGAGGGATCGAACTGAAAATACTCTTCGCATTCATCATTAGATCAAGATGACCCTTGTCTCTGACCTTTCTCAATAGTGACTTCAGTAATCACAGTTTAATCACCAAATTTGTTGTTACTGTTGAGCCGAAAAAGATTGAGTTGTATTTACAGTGGCGCTGTTAAGATGATCTCTTTTTGGATTACTAATTTTTGCTTCTTGAATGAACCCAGTTTAAACAAATCAGTAAAATGTATCGTAACTGAGATGGAAAAAAAGTTTTTCGCCACCTAGATAAAACAGGAATTTTAACCTATTCATCAAGCTTAACAGTAGCATTACACCGTAAACTGTTAGAAAATCACAAACATAAGTAGAACCAGTGCTGACAAATGAATGCAAGAAAGAAAAGATTGCCGGTTTTCGTTTTTCAACTCTGATTGGAAGTGCTAATCCATGTCATAATTAATAAGTGGTTATAACCAACAATTTCTTTTGCAAAATGAATTAACAGGTCTACATTTCAAAAGTAAATAAAGCCAGTTCTAAAAAGTTTGAGGCAACTTATACGTTAGATATGAAGTAAATGAGCATAGCCACTTATTCAGTCCTGTAATGGAACGAAAGATAAACGGGGGGTTGTTATAAGCTTCACCGGTCGAACATACAGACTGTATGTTTCAACGCGATGAAGACCAAGTTTGGAACGTTTTACATAATTGTAGCAATATCTTGAGCATTTCTCAGACGCATGACCATCTTATCATTGCATGCTTCGCTGAATTCGATGAAAGCACATTTAAGGTGATAGATTGAAACAAAAGGTTATAGAGCGTCTATAAAATGTTCAGTATCAATCGATTATAACATAAGAGCAGATGCAGACGTTTTCATAATTCTACTTCCTACCAAATGTCCCTGATTCTCGAGGATGATTTTGAACTATGCGGTCAATGGCTGTGGAAACCATAAAGGTGGTATAATCCGACTGCTCACTCGTCCACTCAGGGAAACATCTTTTGAAAAGTCTCGAAGAGTTAACGCTTAGGATACACTTAAAAATGTATTACAACATTGGCATATACTGAATCAAGCACCGTCAGTGAGCAATTCGTCTGTTACTCGTAGAAATAGTATGAAGGTGTTGGTGAACATCTACCGTAATTGTACGATAAATTACCTCTTATTACCGACACTATTTGCATCATAGTCATACAGCCATTTTTGAAATGACCTCGGAATAAATTAAATGTCTGGGTTTTTATTGGTTCTTGTTGCTCAGTGAATATTTCACAGAATATTTGCACTGAACTATGGATCAAACCCATTGGCGCAATGGTTTGGAATTTCATTACCGCAGGCGGTATTCCGCCAAATAGCAGAGAAAAACAGATAGAATGTGCGGAAGCAAAAGCAAGCGAACGAACCAATTAATAAGTGAAAATTCGTGAAAGAAAATCAACATGTTTATGAAGTCTAATTCACCATTAATACGTGACACACGGTTGTGTTCAACAGCTTCTTCAGTCAGCGTTATTAATAGTAAGATAATCCGTATTCACATTTGTAAGTGAATGTCACAGTAGGAAACTATGCTGTGGACGAAAAGATAAAAACGACATAATCCTGTTCGTAAAACAAATATGCAAACACTTATTTTGTTTTATAGTTCGCGAAGTCGGATATTTCATCATAGTATTGAAAAAGATCAGCACTATAAATGGGAGCACCTATTCGTACTTTTCGAACTAAGCTCTGTGCATGTGGGAACAAGGCACTCAATTTTCAGTAAACTATTCCGTCTGCTTTGGATCGAAAAATATAGTGAACTTTCCCCCAAACTGAGGATGAATATTTTGTTACAGCTGGATGATGTATAAACTGTGATACGCCTACACATTATTGCTTGGTTTAACTGGGATACAATCCCCACGGACGATATTCTCTTCGAGACAATTTCCAGAAAATTGTTTGGGAAGCTCTTGTAATTAACTCATATCACTTGTATAAAGCAACGTTTTCATACTACCATAACGGAAATTCTAACTGAAGGTAATTACAGTACAACCGTGCTGGGTTGATAGATGCCTAGAAGCAATGAACGACTCAGTCGATTTCCTTCACTACTTATAAGCACATTAATTCATCAACATGTACTCAACTATAGCCATCGCACTGTAATCATTTAGGCATTTAAGCTGGTCAGTTCTTTGTGCAAACATTTTAGCCGATGTCCAACTGAGTAGCTCCTTAAGTATGAGTATCAAGCTGATTAATTGTTTTCAAAAAAACCATACTTCGCTATTATCTACTTACTGATTTATATGACCAGTTGTGTAGACTTCTGTCTTCTGATAACAGAAGAATCAAGAAACATCGAAATCTCGTGGTTTATAATTAGCCGTATACAAAGTAATTGCACCGTCTGACGTTCAGGTGCCACACTCAAATTAATAGGCATTACTTAGAAACGGATATCGTGATTAAGATGATCACTTCCTATGACTCCCTGAAAGTGTTTATTTCAGTGAACAGCCGCAACCCTTCTTAAAATGAAAAAATGAGTTTACCTTAAATTTGAAAAGTTATTCTCGTTAAAACCTTGTATGCATGACACTTTCGATATGGCACCCCAATCCAGCTTCAGTTGAGCTTGTGTTTTAATCTTCGGGCCACGATAATCATAAGAGGAGAGTAACATTGAGCTGTGACGTCTAATTCGTCAAAGACAGCCACAGTAATCTTAAATTACCGTCCTGGACACGAGATAGGGTTGCGATTAATGATGGAGGCTACTTGAACCTGTGGGTGCGGGTAAGTAAAAGATGTGAGCCACTGACTGAGAAGCAGCAAAGCAGTAGCTCGTGAACTAGCTGGCCTGCCGTAAGGCATCTTAGCTGGCATCATATTTAAGCAAATGACTCGGTAGCTGCCAAAATTTGCCTCCTAGCTACCTCTGACTGATTGTTTAAAAGTTTGTATACGACCCCAAATGCCACCAATACATTGGTTCAGCGATTAATCTCTGCACACTTTGAAGCGAATGTAGCAGTAGCTTCCTTTGTGAACCTCGTATATGTCCTCCCTATGGGAGGTTTGCACGCCTATTTTACTAAAACCTCACAGCTACAGATGATTTTGACTATGGAAAGTGAGTGTATCCAACGTCCATGCCGCTGTATGCTTATTACTGTGAAGTCAATTTTAATCGTTTAAAAATTTCAGTTTAATAATTAATCGATTTCATGTCAAATTATTGAAATGTTTGAAGTATTTGTGTCTCACTCAATAATTAATGTCATTGAGGGAGAATTTTCAAGTTATCACTACTTTTTATTGTCTGTAAGCGTCTAGGAAGAGGACGGTTGTCAACTACAAGTGTGTAATTTAACATTGTGTTGTGCGTAATCGATTGACATCAGTTTTGAGGACAAAATTAGTATGACCATAACCAGTGCAAGCTGATAATCTATAGTGGAATGTGTCCAGTGCAGACTTACTGGTTTCTGGTACGTAATTAGGACGTCGTGTGCCAACTCGTCTGAACGATGCCGCTAACGTAGGTGGCCCTGTGATTATGGTTCTGGTGTCCTCCTTCAAGTATCGGAGTGAGAAAAAAGAGCTGTGCTGAGCTAATGTTAGATGAATTCAATCTGAAAACAAGTAAATGTATAATAATTTGGAAAGTTATGGAGAATTACTGGACGTTTGTTCGCTGGATTCAAAAGCAACACGTCTGATTATTCAAGCCCTAGTAAATGTCGGGTATTACGTCACGGAACTTACGGTGGCTCTGTCACCCAGTGATTTCGGTGGATATTTTGAATTTGCCCATATAGACTGCAGTCTGCACATTGATGATCTGGTGACATAAAACAGAGCTATATGATGGAAAGGTGGTGGAATCACGTGTGATAAATGTCTGCCGTTTCTGCCTGACGTGCTTGAACCTCAAAAAACAGTGTGAGAAGCATTTCTGTTATCCATCCACATTTTCCACCACACAGCGACCGAAAAATGAGTGCACACGCATTGTTCGGTCATGCACAGCTGTTTTGCTCTTCAAATCCCAGTTAATTATTGTCTTATCAATGAATAAGTTCCGTGACGTGACAACTGATCAAGTTCCTGTGATAAAATGGTAAAGACCACGGCTAGCTGCCGTATCACCTCGGGTAAGATTATGTGTACACAGTAGACCATTTTGTAGAATGAAAGGGCAGTGAAAGCTTATTGATGAAATCTCAATGAAATTCGTTATAAAGTGCTCTGAATATTGGTTTCTGTGGCGAATAGCATTAATTAAACCCGTGTTGTCTAACAGGTGCATATGTTAGAGACGAATTTGACTGTCAGTTTGTACGGTAAAGTTGGGTTGTGTTAGTGTAAGTACGCTTTCTGTAAAAGACGGGGAAATGTAAGAACAAGCAGTACATTGTGTTTTACAAAAGTGTTTTGGTGTTAGGTAGTTAACACCGTGAAATATACTTATAATCGGCCAGTAAACTGTTTATTCCAGGTGCATATTAGCCACCGATATGTCCCGTCACAACGACATCGTTAATCAATTCAATACGGTTGTTCTTGGTGATCTGGAGGCAATGTGGACAATTGACTGCGAAACAAACCGTCCAAAGTGGGCAGTTGAAAAATCCAGTCTGAATTTGGTGATGATGATATTGATCAAAGTGAGTGACATATCCAATGAATCTCGACCACTGCATGTAGCTGGGCCCTGGATCAATCGATTGCTAACGGAATTTTTCCATCAGGTAATAACATTTCTTCATGTTTCACTCAATAATTAGTATATCGCACGTGACTATATGGAATGGTCCTTGCTGTCAAATCGTAATACACAAATTAGTAAATGACGCTTTTATGGTGTGTGCAAATAACAAAATATTTTTAACAAGCAGTTACTTTTCAGTACTGCTTGTAATAGCAAACTGATGTTGAATGTTACTTACAACATCTACGGTAACACTACTTTCAAATCTCGAACTTAGCTTTGTCGTTCAGTTTGTTTACAAATAGATATTAAAAGAAAATGTGTTGAAGTTTTCGCTGAAAAGCAAACAATAAAGTTCGAACTCTTTCGGTCGAAATGTGTCGTATAACGTGTGCTTTCACTGCATGTCAAGAGAAATTTTCCAACGCACTTTCAGAGTAGAAGAAATAATAAGAGGCCATTAAGTAGGGAAATATCTTTATGATCAACCATAGACTGCAACAGAGATAAGGTTAGATCTAAAGACCTAGATTTGTTCAAAAATCTTTTTGGAATAACTTCAACAAATTGCTTAAAAAATAAAATATTTACCCTATATAAACAGAAACAAGTTTTCTGTTGATCAAAGTGCATGGTGATATTGGTAACATGATCTTTGACCCATTCGAAACTTAAGTGACCACTGAATATATGTATGTTTGTTCTCGTACGCATTTCCGTCACATGAATCACCCAGGTTTATAATTACCATCCATCTACTGTTCGGTATTACATTGTTTATCTCACCAATACATAGAGTGATTATGAAAAATTGGCCGGACTCCCAGTCGCACCTTTCATGGATCGAGAGAAAGTCACGAAATCTGCCAGCCAGTGCGGATTTATTCGGTTTGTGATTTTGCCGTTGTTTGAAGCTCTCTCCAAACTATTTCCTCCCCTTAAAGTGAGTTTTTCCATTAGGGCTTGTTTTATTGTATTGAGTTCATCAACTTATAGAGATTTAACATTGGGCTCTTTGGGAGAATTTTTGTCAGTTCACATTTTGATTGAAATTTCTGTGTCAAGGTAATGTACTCGGCAAAGGAGGACTAACTGACTTACTGTCAAACGATTCTGAACAGTTTTCACGAAGATCGTGTTCAGCGCGCTGAATAATTGAACAATGGTTTTATGAAAACACATTTCATAACTGAGCATTCAGGTAGTTTTCTGGCCTCGTTTTCTTCAGTGCTGTTCTATTCCTAAACTCTGAGAAATCGATGTGTTCAAAAAAGAATAGCAGAATTGCAATCCCTGGCTCTAAGGCTGCAGCGCAATCAACTGAACATCCGGAAACTCTGTGAAGTTTTTGTTCTGTAGGAGAAAATGAAACGATTATCATATACTTATTTAAATCCACGAAATACTATTCGGCCGGAAGCACTAAATCTACTAAAGAAAAACGCACTTACTTTTCCAAGCTTTTGCGACCCCGTTTCCCATCTACTGAAATCACTCATGCGATTTTAGCTGGTCTGCACACTAGCCAGCGTTCACTGCAGCTATGGAAAGGTTTGAAAGACGTTTGGGTCCAGTGTCTGCTAGTGAATTCGTGGACAGCTATTCCGGCCCGCCTGCGTTCTGTGTACTCCATGCACTCCAGGCGAACCGGTAACACCTGACCGATTCCTGCTTGTGGATAAAGGTAATCTGACGGTCGAGAAAATAGCCACACACTTCCCTCCAGTTGTGGATTTCTACTCTGACACTTAGTTACTGACCGTGAGTTCGTTTCGTTGGCAGACGAGGTACCAATTAGATCCAGTTAGGTCCAACTGTCTGTACAAAATACCAGCTAAAACCACTGAAACAAACGACATATAATTATGCATTTGCAAAGTTTGGGTGGGTCGTGTCAAACTAGAGTGAGTGATAACCAACACCTGACTTAGAGACAGCAAAGTTGGGCAGATACATGTCTTCAAACGAAAAAATCAGACCGGTAGCCAGTCAGTAACTCTGGATACTAAAAGTTGCGTGTTGTGAGTGTTCGTCAGCGGAATAAATCGTAACGAAAGACTAAGCAGTTGATTTGCAGCCGATAAATGTGTCACGTCGAAAGTTACATTGTGTTATGCTTTCACACTGTTGCTCACGTTAGTGGATCTCTTAAGCACTTTAGTGTACTGTTGCACAAAATTGAACAAGGTTGATTCTGGAACTCGGCGCGCATAGACGATGAACGCAATGCACATGCAAACTCGCAGATAATAATGATTAGCATCAGTTTGCTTAAGCTAGCTGACTGGAAAATGATATGAGAATAGACGAAACCCTCACTTTCGAATAGCTGAACTTTCACTTATTTTCAATTGGTTTTTGGCATTGATTGCCCGGGTGACACTTGCTGAACAGCACCAAATATTCGGTACACCGAGTTTCATGTGAACCCATTGAGTACAGTCTAACTGTCGACAGTAAGTGAATAACGCATCTGAAACGAATTTATCGGATAGAGCATAGTTCCCAGGGAAAAAATACTTAATCTATTATGAAGGGTTATATCGATCGGTCAAAGCATTATTGTCTTGAATGAGCCGGTCATCACGAACGAGCAATAATAAGAGCGAATGATCTGGCAACAACTCCCTGTAGATCGGACACTCGACAAAATGATCCGGAGAGAGACATCTATTCCTTCCAGCTTGCCTATCATCGACGGTTTATCGTCTGCATCATGAACATCTTCCATTGTGGTAGTGTTCCTGTGGTCCGTGAATAGCTGTTCAGAAATATCTGCAAGAAGTTCTTCCTTTCACCCTAGGTGAGTGGTTATTAGACCAGTGCAGTACATTCTGAGTGCTGTGCTTTTTTATTATAAAGTTTGAGGTAGTCATCGATTTTTGTATTCAAAAGAGTGCGCTCCTTGGCTTCGGTTGCAAATTCTGTAAACTCTACTAGCAAGTGTTTCTGCAAACGCAGACCAATTAATAAAGCATTAGTCGGTGTAAAGCTTAAGAACTCGTCTTATAAATGGTAGTATGTAGACAAGTTTTATCGTGCTGTTCGTACTGAAACAATTGTTCAGCAATAAGCTATTTTTATTGTGTATTACGGCAAAATACACGATTTACTGAAAGGAACCAGATGTTATATCTCAGTAGCAGCGTAACTTGTGCCAGTGCAATGTTTGTTCGTCAGAAAAACCTGAATTTTTGTGAATTTTGTAGCTAAAACAGGGATAAAGCGGAACATGAAATGAAAATGCGGAAAACGTGGTTAAAGTTTCTCAGCCTACTAGGTAGTGCACAGTCGGAACAGATACATATCACCATTTGGAATCCGATTATTATACAACTTTATCGTAGTCCTGCCAATCACGTTTCAAACAAGACTGTTGAACTTAGATTCACGTTGTGAGCGATCCTTTTGAGTAAACACTTTTTGAATTAGCTAGTTCATCAAATTGATTGGTTAATGTCATATTATCTAAATTGATAGCTGCTCACGCTTTACTTAAGGACCCTGCCTCACACTTCCATACATAAAATAGATACGGATCTTTTGTAACCACTTTGTGGCTAGTCTTGATAAGTAATTCACAATCGACTCAATTTATTCCATTTTTCTAGCGCAGCGATTGGATGATTATTTTTTCGAATTACATTATCCAAACTTGTCCAGCTTTTTCTCGCGTCACGATCTTGTCTCGAAACCCGAAACATGCAAATCATCTTCATTGTGCCTTGTGAAATGTGTTTGTCAACACGAGTACGCATTTGTAATTACGCAGTCGTCAAGATAATCAGGCAACACATGTAAAGTTTTGCTCAACTAACTGCGAGTGAGCAGCTCAGTTGTTCAGCAGTTTTCAAAAACATACGACGCAAATCTTCGGGAATAACGCGAATTTCTTTATTCTGGGAACAAACTTTGAGAGAGGAAATGTATTGTAAAGCTGTTATCCATCTCTTAACCAAGAATAGAACAATTCCATTTCTGACACATACTCAAAACAAGAGTAATTTATTTGTTTTTCCAAAGAATATGGTTACACGTCACATTGTTGAACAAACTAATGTATTTTACCGTATGCAGCTGGCACGAGTATGACGAGGAAAGTTTTTCGTAAACTGCTTTATCCTCTTCCATACGCAATACGCCTTACAAACAACCATCAGCTGGGCAATCACTACCAGAAATAAAAACACTGGTTGATAGAGTTATGACCTTGATAACTAGTGATTATTCATCCGGCCAACATTTCACAATCTTCCATACATGCAAAATTCATTCTGTTACGTAACGCTACAAAATTCAGTCCAGAAACACCGAAGCAAACAATGATCAACTGGAATGTGGAAGGCAAGCTCGTGGTTTCAATTCGAATGGCTTAATAAGAACTTGAACATTTCCGCAATATTAAATGACAGTGACTCGGTCCGTGTACGAGCTACCGTCCGTTAAACTGTGAAGAGTAAGCTGGTTTTCCTTGGTCACGTTCTCGAAGTCTAACTTTACATGGATGCACTCACTACAAGTGCTTTAGAATTCGGCCGAACAAATGAAAGTACCAGAAAGTCGAGTAAGTAAAAATGAACGAATTAATGATCGATACTCTACAAACCACCACCCATGTTTAACGAGACGTCGTCAGCAAAGTCCAATTGCTAAACACGATTTTACTGGTTTATCTTACATTTGTGAACATTCCTTAATTCCGAGAACAGTCAACTCAGTTTGCGTAAAACCAAACGGTTGGATCTATGGTCAACATAAGCTCATCTGCCCAAATATTTTGTTCATGAGTGTACAGTTAAGGCAGAAAACATCCGTCGAATTTGGTCATATTCACTTTAGATGACTCACTCCGTGCGCGGTCGTAATCTACGTGTTCAGAAAACCCAGAACATATCTGCTTTTTGATGCCTGTATACCTTTGTCGAAATGCAAGCAATTTTGGCAAACTCAGCTACCTGCTTTCGGTAGTTGGAGTATTTTACGACGAAGGCACCAAGTTCATCTGACCAAGTAGTTAGACTACGCATGACACCATTTCATGAACTGCTACTTTCCCTTACCGCCCCATCTGCAAGTGTACGTATAGGTGCCGCCTAATCATCACATTTTAAGACTTCATTTCAAGAACTTATAAGCCTTAAATAAAATTTATACAAAACCGAATATAACCAACTTGAATGGCGTGATCAAAAACCATCCCCTTTTACAAACGATTACTTTTTATCGACAAACTTTTCGGTAAATTTTGAAGCAACCGTCATTCTCTAAACTTGTGATGTATGAATATTTTCCCATGCAACGGCTCCATGTTATCCATTTCCTGCGGTTCAGTTGAACTCAAATCGACCGCAGGGACCACAAGCGTCTACAGGCGTGCGCTGTACCAGTCGAGTTACCAAGAGCCACCCTTCATCCTGGAACTTACGCTTTAGAGCTTTAGTATCCAATCAGCCAATTTTGTATTCCGTTTCCATTAATCTTGATTACAACTAATACTTAATGTCAGCAAACCTAGTTAAAACGACACTTATATGCAGACAGGCTGCAATTTTTCTGAAAATGGATTGCTTGAATGTCAAAGATTGAAACCGCAAATGAGCTCAGTCTTATTATACGTAAATGAGGGACTGACCTCACCAGTCTGGGGGTTCACTGAAAGCAAATTGAGCGATCGATCACTTAGACACTTTCTCCGTACTTTCAGTTTAGCGTGCGAACCCGTGCATATGTCATTTGACAGTATGTGTAGAATAAAATTATGGGATTAGAATGATTAGTTTCCAATGGTTACAAGCCACCTTTCTGTGAAATATTTGTCTGCAATTTGGTGTACTTTTTGAATATAATAGTTATCAAAAACAGTTCAACGTTGTTGCATGTAGGTTTTACCGCTTCGACGTTATAAAGTGAGGAGATTTTGAAGGACTACTGTGTTTTCAAGAGTTGTCGTGTTTGTACTTTTAACAAAAAGGCGGTCTTATGAAAATAAACTAACCTTCACTAGAATCAGCTTGGTATTGCGCATCTCAAGGTATAACATGCACAGTTGAAAAAATATCCGAATGCGTAACGATTGAGTGTACATTTAAAGAACGAACAAACAAAATTCATTCATTATTTATGCGAATAAATTTACATATCTAACTTTACATATTTTCAAATACCTGATAATACGGGCTACACAATCTTTCAGATAGCATTAGAGAACTGAAACGTAGGTTTGGATACTTACAATGTTGTACAGAAGTGATCAGTCGTCCTTCTTATGATATTCAACGTTGAGGTACACTAACTATGGTTACAACTGCGATCACGTTACAAATTCTTACTAAGACCCAGCAACCCAGTGACCATTTTATTTAGGTTGTCGTCGGACAGTAGTTGATCTGTTTGAGGTGGACGACAAGGATCCTAGATGGAACTTGTCATATGAGGGTAATACTTAGGAAAGTGTTCTGTAGCGCTGTTCAACATCAGAGAGTATGCGCAGATCCATTTAAGTAAATGAAAGTCCTTTTTGGGGTATTCAAAAGAAAATTTAGGAATGCTTGTAAATCAGATTTTTATTAAAATAGTCTATTTCAAATTAAGGTTTTTAGACCGAACACACAAGAGGTCGATAGAAATAGTTTGAAACAAAACAGCTAGAACAACGAGAGTGGTAGTCGCAACCATTTTATATTGACTCATCTTTACCAACCCGACAATAACATGAATTGGCTTTGATTTATAAACAATTAAGGGGCTGGGTGGTCAATCGGTGAGGCAGAAACGATTTTTGAGTTTGGAGCAGGGCCAGATTCACAATTAATTGTTTTCGTCTTTAGTCGATAGATTTTAAGCGTTTCTGCAAACCGTGTGAATTTTGCAGAAGAATGACGTAATGGAATTCTCAGTGTCTAGACTGGGTGTATGATGGGGGCCATTGGTCAGGACTCACCTAGTGACTGCGGACACTGGTTGTTTGTGTGTGTCAGCGGCACTGCAACTCTCTGCTAACATGGAATTCTACACTGACTGAGGGCAGTTTTTGTGCTTGGAAAGAATCCTCTATGATTTTGACGTTGCAACAAACCGAAAGACCTTTTCTAATTCATCGACTGATAAAAACGAGTCATTTTATTATGAACAAGATGTCGATGAGTCAGAGAGGGATATATCGGTTTTGTAGCTTTACGCGGCTGCAATGTGAAAATTCCCTGGTTGATGTAAGCAAGGACTGAAAAACGTTTGTCAGTCGATACAGAGAGCGGAATAATGTGTTTGTCAATTAACTCGAACCAGTTACGGAATAAGCAAAGGACAAACCAATTTCCTGTTCGTCAGTGATAGTTATCATGCACCAGGATTGAATTTTTATGCGATTTCAGCATACGAGTGTCTTCTGTTATGAGATATTTCGTAATACTGAATGTTTGATAATTGAGTTCATTCCGGTAAATAGTGTTTTTGTGTGAGTGTTTATTGATGGTACATTAATTTGTCATTCATTCGATAACGAGTAATGTTGTTCAGTTGTGCGTACTACACTGAGGGCTAGAAAACCTTGGAAGAGTTCTGGTAATCATGATTTCAACTTTGGAAGACACCTTTGTGTTATGCATGGAGATATGTGAAGTTTTAATTGTGTTTATTTTTGTAAGTAGTGGAACCATTTAGTATTAAAAAACGTTCAATCACGACAAAGCGTCAACACTTGTGCCAAGTGTGAAGTACCAGTTGGCAGTCAGATGTCACATTTCAAAGTGAACTGACAAATCTTTTAGTTCGCTGTTTTATTTAAATTCATTGTTTTATTCACCTCAATCCATCCACATACGACGATATTAGAAGGTTTTTATGCAACAAACGTGGGTACTAATTTTGTGTGACTAAGCAAATTAGCAAAGTTGCATTTTGACGTTTAATGAGGATGATAATAGCGGTAACTTTTGTGGCGCTTCAAAATGAACATTTTCGCAAATCGATTAAATTATGAAATGAACAGAAGTATCTCGGATTGATGTGCTAACTTTTGAAGATTGCAGTTAGGGGACTAGTGATTTAGCGCATCCAGATCATTTGTACTTCAACAACAATATGTAGATCAGGCGTTCTGTGTCAATCATTTGAATATGCTTCTGTTTAAAAATTTCGACTTCAATCGATCCTCTTGTGAAAGTTGGTGCGTTTCTTTTTCAGGATATCATTCTACAATCAGCGATTGACCAACTGAACTACTATACAGACATGCAATTGATCGAAGAGCAACAAGGCAACCAAGCAGACATGTGACCGGTGGATGTGAATCCTCACACTATGTTGGACTCTGTCACGATTAACTGTCCTTTCTGCAACCTTTGTGTCTGTAGGTGTTCGTGTATTCGTGTGTATGTGTGTGTGTACGTGTGACCCCGAATAGCCATCAATTTCCTTCGTGAATCGAGTGCTACCTTGATTGACGAAGTCTGTGATAAATCATCGCCTACAGTATGGCACCTAACCGAAATTCACGCGCTGGCCACTCAATTCAGTTCGGCCGTGTTGCGTTTTTTATTTTTCTACTTCGGCACATGCAATTTCACCTTTAAGTGTCGATTTCTGAACAGTTCGCACTTTTCGAATATGTATGTAGATCTTGTGAAGAGAAGATGTACGTTGTGTTCATCCTGATTGTACATAATATACTGACTAAATACTTCTTCTTGGTACGTGTTTTATCTGTTCAAAAGTGATTATCAACAGATCGATTCATGCAAAAAATGATTCAATATAAATCGGAGTTGAACATTTCATTACTTTACCGCTGCAACCCGACTTGTCACTGAAGTTTGGGAGACAGTTGATTAGATCGTGTATCACGGATACATACACATTAGTTTGCATAATTCTCGAAAAGTATATCTCTTCATTATGATATGATGTGTGCAACATCACATCTCAAGAAATTTTTATATCCAAAAACGTGGTAGTCCATTGTTTTGAAAATAGCGTGTTCACACCGTGTCTGTTTTGCAACACTGGAAAACTTATAATGAG
The DNA here is from genome assembly GCA_014338405.1 of Paragonimus skrjabini miyazakii. Lineage (NCBI taxonomy): Eukaryota > Metazoa > Platyhelminthes > Trematoda > Plagiorchiida > Troglotrematidae > Paragonimus > Paragonimus skrjabini miyazakii. Next base: position 73,734 of record JTDE01000972.1, on the reverse strand, counting down.
ACTTTCTGTTTAAATGAAACCATGAGAGGAACGGAATCGCGAACTGTGGCCTGGCGTAACTCTTCGTCTGTTGTGCTCGCACTTGGTTACTTAGTTGGTTTGAAGCACAGATAAAAATCCACGGGTGCGCAACTTACGATCTCCATGACAAGAGATACTGAGGGGAGGCAAAAGTACATAAAAACGGGCGAATGAAAATGAAACATCATTGAAGCTGTGACTTCCGTCACGTTAACGTCATCGCAACCAATTGCTATTTAACATAAGTATACTGAATTTACTGGGAACTGTCTTGACAATCCGAAAGAACCTATTCTGGTTGCTTCAAAATATGTTGGAGAATGATTAACTCATACTGACTGTTTGTTTCGGATGGATAATGTGATTCATCATTGATGATGCACGATGTCGTCCGTAAGCATGTGAGTAGCCACATTTCGTTTGAGCTGGATTTTCAAGGCAATTTAGAGCATGCTTCTGGTATCAGCAGCTAATTTTTTATTTGTTCTCAGTATGTAAGTAAACTTTCTGCGTATCTGTAGAAGCAACGGGTGCAACAGATGTATTCTGGCTGATAGGGATCAGCGGGAATGTTGACGCTCTGGTTTACTGTGCAACAAACAATTTCGCATCTGAGATGACACTTTAACATCCACAGTTGATATATACTTAGCTTTCATGGCTCGACATAAGCCGTCATCAGCTACATTTTTCTATGTATATTCTTGACAAAATGTGGTAACCACACTTTTAACAAGTTAATAGATATACCCGCTGACCTGCGCAATTTCTCTTAACTTGCTAAATTCCTGCTAGACAACTGTTTTCTTTGAACGATGGTTTTATTTTAAAAAGTTATTTTTAGGTCCCTATTTTATACCTCGAGGTTGGAACAGTCACATTAACCGAATGTTGGATTATTAAGAAAACTGTCTTATTTTAGGGTCGGTTTTTTAACGTATTAGTTAACTTGTCTATTTGATTATCAAAGTGGAATGTGTTCATTTCAGACATTGACACATTTTAGATGTGTTTGTTTTGATTTTCAATGAACCTCGAGTCGGTGCCACAGATTTCATTTGAGGTGGTTTGTCTGTTGATGTCAATTACACTATGAGTCTGGAAATGAATTATTAGTCTGTTCCCATAGCACTTCCGCCGTCTATGTCAATCAGATGTAAGACGATGATGCCTAACTTTGATCAGTTCACACAGAATCACGGTCAGTTGTGGGTCTGTTGCCTTCGGACATAATTCGTGGTAAACCTCATTCGGTTTTCAAATGTAATCGGCTTACTACTGAATAATGAACGAGTTTGTGTAGACGAAGAATATCAACACAGGTCAGTTGGTCTGTCGTTATACTCTTTCGTCAGTTTTGGTACAACCTTATTTTGGCTGTTGCTAGCGAAGAGACTTGTTGAGACACAGCCCCAGCTTGTACTATTAATCAGGATTTGATTCACGGTTTGCATTAGAAACTAACCATCATTATATGATAGTAGCTGGCTGATTCTGACAGATGTGAATTCCCATGACGGGATACATTCATGTTATGGTTGTGAAACGCTAGATGTCCTGCGACATCGTATACAAATGATAGCATTCTGATTTACCCGCCGTGAGATAAATCTAACAAGACTTGTATTCTCATGCATTTCAACACCATAATTTAAATGCACATTGCGTATATCTGTCTTTCTGACGGTTAACTTTATATTGAATGGTATGAATTTCACTGACTGATTGACATAGACATCCCAATAACGTCAGCCTAAGATAAGGAAGGTTGGTAGGTCAGCTTTTTGATAATCCTGCTCAGATATTTATCTTCTGGAAAGTGCAAAGCGAGCCTTAATAGCAGTTAGGTTTATGCTGTTTGAAGTTGTATATGTAAGCCAAGCTTTTGTTCGGGAAAGTTCGAGAAAATCCGATGAATAATTCATGCGTTATGTCTGCAATGGCCAACCAATCAATGTAAGGCGCATCGTCTCGTTTAGTAACAAACCTCTGTACCCATATTTACGACGGTTAATTTTTTGCAACGCAAATTGATTACTTAAACAGACCTATCATTGTTCGTGATGCATTTGGATGTAGGTTATTTTTATAACCTGTTAATACGACCCGACAAAAAACTAGGAAATGTTAGTGTCTTTTCTATCAGCAGATGTATCACAGAAAAATTAAACGTTAGACAACGATAATCGCCACATGTTAATCTTCAAACCTCAAAGCGATTGACTTCTAGAACCATATAAGATGGTTTCTATTCCACGAAATAAATTTACATCATTTTTTCAATTTACGATAGTCACGTAGTTTGTTGCAACAATTCAGAATGCAATAACTTTTCCGGATTTAATGTAGTCACTATACGTCTTTAGGAGATTTTACACTGCTCATGCAAAACACGGTGTATATTTTGTTACAACGTGATAGTTTCATTCACTTAATCACAATCAGTCAAACTTTGCTATTATTTCAATGAGAATAGGGGGAATGTTAGAAACAGCCAAATTCCATAACGAGACCACTTATTAAAAACTACGACGGGGAAATCACCGACCTCAAAAATCATGACTTGAACGAACGCAAAATCCTACAAACTGGAACTACACTAACTCAAGTTGAAACTACCAATCAATAAGAAACAGCTAACAGCCATACGTTCGAATATATAGCCCAGATCGATTCAAACGTAGGTTGGTACGTATTGTAGCAGAGAATAAAATTTTTGCACTGTCACCCATTGTACTAAAAGAATCCATGAATGTCCTGATTGCCGCACTGTCTTTCACCGTCTATTCACCAGCATACCCTTCGAAAACTTGAAAAATGTTAACAGCTTGTTTACGCAGCCAAATTGGCATACGCGTTATGTATGGAGGAGTATTTTAGAACAGCGCAAATTTTTATGTTTAAAAAAAATTTGGATTTTCTCTCGAATCAGCCGTCTGTATACATTATATGGGGACATTTTGTGAGCGGTAGATTGTCTTACCAATTCGCTAGACCTAGCTGCTACCCATATATTAACATAAATACCAAACTAATGCTCTATAATTCCTTTGTTTTCATGAGTACAAAAAGTACTGTGACTTTAGGACGTTTCTTCTTTCACCATGACGTTTTACACTTTGTGATTTCCTATAACAAACGTACAGCATCACAATTTTGAATCTTTGTTTGTGGCTTATTTGGGCAAATTTTTGTACAGGCGACACTCTGCGTTTAGTGGTCATTAGTGCGGTTGTCTTTAAGGTTCACAGCCAATTGTAACCGTATTATGCTCTCATTAACCCCTTATTGACCAATGTTTGCCAAATTGAGTATCCAAATTCAACATTTCAACTTTTCTGTTGCCAGTCATCTGGTGCGGCTGACAAGCAAGAAACATATAAGTGAACTCATGATTGAAACTGGTCCACTGACATGTTACTGATTAGTAGCAGTCATTAATCAAGTGACCATTTTGATAGCACCGAGGTTACGGTCATAAAAGCAAAATTTGAGAATAATTCAAATGTCCATCAGATTCTTCAAAGTTTTCTGGTATTGATCAATTTATGGCTACTTATGGTATGCTTTGAGTTAATACTTAACAACTAGTACAGACTTATGCTTCATTTACCAAACTTGTGGAATGCGAACGTTCTGTTTATGGCAGCCAACACGTTTCTTAAAAACCAGTGTTCGTGCGATTTTGAGAGGTAAAGGTTGATGGTAAAAACGACACCCAGTAATATTGTTTACGGCGTCCTCTATCAAGACACTTATCACTGTTTATACAGTTGAACTTTCTATAAGTAAACAACTAGGGTAACGAACGTCCTCAAGTGTTTCAACAGAAAAAACATGATGTGCCCTGTAATCCGCGAGGTTAAGACTTCGTAAAACCTTTTAGTTTTCTGGACTTACTGGGCATACTGAATGAAGTTTGGTTTGTCGATCTAAACTCGGTGAATCTGTGGGATAATATTTGGATACTGTTCAAATTGTATCGCACTTCTTGAATGCAATTCACAGGGTTAACAACTAGGGTTGTCGTGATACCGATCATTTATTCTAATAACATCAAACTTAGTCACTAAAGGGTAAAGGATATTTGCATACGATAGTCTTATCACGTATACCGTGATATCGCTAGACTAATGACCATCGACCACGTCTTATTACTTACGATACTTGAAGTCTGCAGACTGTTGAGAGCAAAGATATGCAATGATACTGTACTTTGGCAAGAGGTCTTATTGTCTGATGCTGAGGAAGAAGTTTTCTATTTTTTGCGAAAGGTGCTAAAACATGTGTACAATATTAAACAAATAATGCTGAAGCCAACAATTTTTACTCATTAACACGAAGTGGCATAGGGTTTTTCCAATACACTGCTTCAAACCAGTCATCGGCTACAACTGTAAACGATGAGGTTCGGAATCTCTTCACAAACGTGGCCAACTTTCTTGCACGAACGGAAGCAATAGTAAAAGTGATTCTGTCTTTGAGCTTAGAAGGTTACCGAAAGCGAAACTTTCTAAAATATCTGCAATCGTCATGGTCTTTCAATCAATGTCGTATGAATTTGATCATCGTTTAGTAAAGCTAATTGTTTAAAATTATTAAAATTCTTTCCTGTTAAGATAACCAGCTGTGAAATTGCAAACTGTCGGTATGAAAATGGCAAGGAAAATATTTCCCATACGATAAACGAGTTCCCGTATCATTCAGAATGCTTTCCCCGAAGGAATGTTTATTTGACACGCCTCTTAACAATGATGAACAACCTTTTTTTAAAACTTCTTCTTGCATCATGCATCTCATTCGATATTTTTAGGTAGGAAAATAACGTTGTTCGTCTGCGATTTTGGGCATGTAATATGGTATTCATTGTAATAGATGGATGTTTGCTTGTTTCCTCTTTACGTTTGTTATACAAACTCCGCAGTGTTTGTCAGGTCCAGTAAGAAGTTTTGAACTTGTGCATTGATGTACTTGTCAACCATTAGGTTCAGATATTCGGAACAAGCTATGAAACTCCTGTGAATTAATCACATGCTGTTCTGAAACATTGGAAATTAAGTTGGACTCAAACGTATGCTGTCAAAAGTAAGCTTTGACACCATACCAAAAATGTGCCTTGCAAATTCGTGTTTTTTTCTACATTTCGTTTTAAAGTCCCGAAATATTATGTTGATAAATTATGCAGTTACCAGCTATAAAAAGTAAACAAACTCGCCCATGAGAAGATGATGGCTTACCGAGTTATTCATGCGTGGTATATGTTTGCAATTCACTCCTTGAGGATGACAGACCGTCTGTGTTTCATTGGTCCACAACTGTAAACTCACTGCTGTTTTTGCAAGTACTTTCACTTTCCAAACAAACGGAACAAAATCATTATTTGTTAACGTTCCATAATCGCTTCGTTGTAATATGGACCACGCAATCACCGCCTGCATTCAGCAAGCCCAAATGTATGATTGCGTATGCAAATGGATTACAGGCATTGCTGTGGCTTCACATGTTAGTTACGCCTTTCGTGTAGGTTTAATTTTTTTTCTCGCTAGCTGTTCTGCTCGACTACTGATTCTGTAGCCTACCTAAGTAAGACTGCAGATTACAATTGACATTCATCATCCACACT
>JTDE01000972.1:25160-67990 GCA_014338405.1 Paragonimus skrjabini miyazakii | reverse complement strand
CTCGCCCATGAGAAGATGATGGCTTTCCGAGTTATTCATGCGTGGTATATGTTTGCAATTCACTCCTTGAGAATGACAGACTGTCTGTGTTTTATTGGTTCACAACTGTAAACTCACTGCTGTTCTTGCAAGTACTTTCGCTTTCCAAAAAACGGAACAAAATCATTAGATTTGTTAAAGTTCCATAATCGCTTCGTTGTAATATGGACCACGCAATCACCGCCTGCATTCAGCAAGCCCAAATGTATGATTGCGTATGCAAATGGATTAAAGGCATTGCTGTGTCTTCACATGTTAGTTACGCCTTTCGTGTACGTTTGAATTTTTTTCTCGCTAGCTGTTCTGCTCGACTGCTGATTCTGTAGCCTACCTAAGTAAGACTGCAGATTACAATTGACATTCATCATCCACACTCGCAAAGTTGACAGTGTTAACATTTTTGTTGTTTTTCTTCATGCTAACATATTTTACACATCTAATAGATTACCAGTAAGCATTTTCACATATGCTTCTTATTCACAGCATTTAGACGCCGGATAAGCCTTAGTAACTTATCTGGATAACGCCTACTTTTATGGATTATGCTACACATCATCTGATTCATCTGTAATGTGGCAAGATATAATTCCTCACAAAAGATTATTTATCGTCTCAGTAGTTACCCATTATTTTTCATAATTATTGAAAAAAGGCTTTCGTACGAAATGTACTGCCAGTCAAACACGGAACTGCTGCCAACTTTCTATTTCGTGGTTAAACATGATAACGATTTAGTCCCATTTGAGAATCTAAGCAGATGGTAAGTTTTCTCTTGCTAACCGTTTAACATTTGTAGTTGCCTATCAACTGCACTGTCAGGTCAGTTAATTTTGCACTAAGGAACATCAGACATGGCTGATTTCTACTCCAGATTAAAACTGATGAGGATTTTGTTGCGTTCATCTGAGAGAACACAGCAGAAAGACTGGCATTTCTGTGCTGCCTACCTGATTGATGTTATGTCTGGGCAGTTAACAGTCAAGATTTAAACATCAGCGAGACTCCTATACCATCTGTTCGACTAAATTATTCATATATGATAAAACGTTAGTCTGATAAATAAGAGGTGTGTGAAGTTTCGTTATTTGAGGTGCGATCGGCAGGGAATATGAATTGGTTGCGCGTCTACTTCCCTAAGTTCAATCTGTCCATAAAAACGAGTATTTCTCTTCAATATCACTAAATAAACCGCTTTTCTTTTCATCTGTTCTAGTTAGAGATAGTGAGAACGTGATAACTAACTATGTCGTGCGAATACGTGACAGATTTCTTGCTTCTATATCTATGTATACCAGGGTCTTATAGACAGGTCTTCTGTTTCAATTTAGCCACCAGCTTAAACAAATCATTCATATGAATCTACCAATCATTTCCTTGATTTGATGAACCATTTGTCATGGAAAGTTCATTGGCGCACATTTCCATATTTGAGATTTTGGTTTTTGTCTATGTAGTGGTTCCTGTGTAATTATCTTCACAAAGCGGTTGGTCTGACTTTACTAGGTAAGCATCCACTCAACAAACACATTGGAGAAGTTTTGAGTTCATCCAATCAAATCACGACATATTGGCGCCATTCAGAATATTTTCTTGCAATGGTGTCTGCAGACCACACAACATCATTGTCGGTTCTGACATGTCCTTTAGGTTGTATGTCGTCAAGTTTGCTTGTTAGACGTCGTCACAGATGGATCTCTCATAGTCATATTGTAGCGGAAAGTCATCCAATAAAGCACAATCTTTATTGTCCAACTCGCTAGTTACCATGCCACACGAGCGCTCGCCTTGTGCACGTTCTATGTAACTGCAAGCAACTGCTGGACTTTTGTCAATTTAGCAGTGTGAAGTATTCGAATATACGCCTGTCTATTCAGTCCGTCAAGAGCGTACTTCTAGTGGATTGGTACCGTTAGGTTCAACAATTGGAAAGAATTTTTTCTGTGCTTCACGTTCACTTCAGCCTAGGAAGCTTTCATTCTTATGGAACGAACGTTATGCATTACAGGTTATCATTACAGGTTCTCAGTTAAGTGGCATACTAATTAACCGTTCTGTTCTATTCATCACAACATGTTGCCTTTGATCAATATTACTCAGTGGTCGTGCTAAATTCTGTTATATACGTTGGTTTGAGTGTGAACTCTCAAAACATTCCAAAATGTTTCAGGTCCTGTTGTTCTAATCCATCCTATAAGAGTATGAATAAACTACAAGTCTGAAAAAGAAACTTCCACAATCAGTTCCCTGCCATTAATGGAGCCGCGCAATGAAAATCTCGCAATGGATAATATTCATATAACTGAGCATATGTCAGTAGTTCAAACAGTTCAACCATGACCTAAGCGAACCTCGTGATGAACGGTGTAATTTTTGTTGATGCTAAGGACGTAACTCTAAAAACGAATTTTTTATCTAGAACGTGCCACACATAAGTCATAGGGTTTCGATTGCGACCAGAACTCTGGGGTACAAAAGCCACGAATGCGTTCTTCCTAACAACATGGTACGTCACTTTTGACGAAATTGATTTGATCTCTTCCGTGTCTTTTACGATAGACATTTCACCATGCGATCACAACCGATCACAGTCACGTCTTGAATAATTTTCATTAATTGTGGTGTTACGACCTCTTCAATGTTGAACACTGTCTTAATCAGCGGACCGGTTCGGAAATTGAGTAGTCATTTCTCATTCTGTGTAGTCTACTAAATCCAGTTCAGCATTCATAGAAAACACTTTGTGCGAATACTTTCATTTGTTGATCTATTGTGCATTTGAGGATGCAATGACGAAATTGTCCGATTATATTAGTTGGTGATCAACTACATGGAAATCAGGAGACATTGATCTATTCATCAATTAGTAACCGACAGGATGATATATATCTCCACATCCGCCATCGTTTGTCATGTTTATACCATCACAATCATGAAGGAATACGGCAGTCAATAATCGCTTGTCCTTCAATTCAGTGTACGGTACTTAGTAGTTAACTTGAGACAATACTATTTTGAAGAGTTCGGCATGCAGATTAACAAGAGCGGGAGCATTCGAAATTGATTTGGAATTTGGTAGGCACATTGGTGAATCATGAATTCACCTGTTGTAGGTTACGTAAAAATGAGCTCAGGATAAGATGGCCAACGGCGACACGAGTTTCTCAATCGTAAGTGATGATTTCGACTCAATTCATCTTCCTTCATTCTATCGCTAATGATCTTTGTAAGCAACACATCACAACAGTTTTATATAGAACGCAAAGTAAGATAGGCACAATGGTGGTTATCGGAAGTGGACTGAGTTGAAAGGTGTACGTGAAAACAGAACTACAGTCTTTTCCATGGTTTATTTCATATGAGCCAAATTATCTATACACTATCCAGCACTTTCTAGCAGCACGAAATGTATAGGCAAGTAGAATAATAACCCGTATTCGATGAATAACATCCAAATACTCACAATCCGAATTACATGTGGGTATGTAAAATTGCATTACTTCCTCAAGGTAATGCATGTGTACTTCATGTTCGTCAGTTGAGTACAATACAGGTGTGTACACCCATGCATCTGTTTTTTCGTTTTTCGTTAGTAGAGTTCATGCCAGATCAAAGCCGAACGCGTCCATATTCAATACACCACTCACTCACCGCACATTTGTTTGCGAAGTTGTCCCTCAAATTCTTTACGGACGCGTTGACGTTGTTTGGGAAAATACGGTGTCTACCTGGCCACTGAGGAGCAATATGACAATCCTGTTTGTAGTCAGAATGTTGAACAGAAAATTTAGATTTGTTTACTTTTGAAGTTATCGGAGAGTTCACCTTGTAATTTTGAAGTGGTGAGAAGCGTTAAGCGTCAGGTCATCATTGACCTTATCAGGGCCGTTCTGAATTCACTTTCAAGGCAGTCGCTCACATTTGGGCACCACCCGCAAACAAACGTAGCCGAAATTCTGTTTATGTCAGTTTTATCAGGTTTAATGTGACCAGCAATGAAAAATTGATTGAAATGGTATCGGAATTCAAACTCTTGCCATGGCAGGTATACATGTTACTGACAAGCTACCACATAAACAAAATTAGCATTACACGCTTCTTTGTGGATGTGTCTTGTTGCGTGAGTGTATAAGCAGCCGTTAGTCTTGTATCCCTCAAACGTCCTACAGCTGAACCAGAATTTCCCTCCCCCCAAATATTGTCACGACTGGTTAAAAGTACACACATTCTGGGGACAAAATACATAATACATGAAGGTGACTTATTATGAGCCTGGTCCCGGATTATACACGAGTGAATAGCTATTTTATTGGAGCATTGAAACAGTATCAAACATAGGGATGATATCAGCTGGTCTGCCGCGAGCACCATGTGTTCACTCTTACTTAGATAAGCTGTGTCACAGCTGACAGGATTATGTCCGCCATCTGGTTAACCCTAGTAGCAACATACAAGAAATAACGAAATTGTTTGTTCGCCCGATTTAGCAAAGTTATTTTAGATGTTCATTCCTTCAAAGTTGAAAAAAATCTGAATAACCCACGATATTAGTTATCAAAGGTTTGCTACGCAAATTCCCGTTTCCATCTCATTATATTCCGTTGTGTATACTAAACGAAATTTTCACCTAAACTGAAACGATTAGCTAATGAATGCAGTCACCTGTGAAACATCTCAAAGTTTTTTGTCATGTGGACAACAATATGCTCCCCGTAGTCTCGTGACGCTTTTGTTTATAAGTTACCACCATTTCGTTCGATGAGCGTGGATTGTTTGTGGTGCCTTCGATTGTGGACCTTTCAGAAGAATCCCAGGACTGAATGAATGATTCGTTTGTTCACCAGTCAAACGAATTGCATCAAAACACTTTGGGTAACAATAGTAGCAATAGTTGAGGATTTGCCTGGAATGATGGTTTTACATTTGGTGTAATCCGACTTTCACAGTGAAACGGCCTGTCCCACCTCGTAGAATCATATTTATATATTTGGACCCTTCTGAGTGCTGTTGACATTCCACACAAACACGGTATTTTTTGAATACTCACATGGAATGGTCCATTTTCCCTTGGGGGAATCTTAAATTACAACTCTAAATTTCATGCCATTATGTTTACTTAATGTAAACATGAAAATTGGGTGTTCAATTTTGACATGCAGGTTCCTGCATATGTTAATCTCCGTTGTCATATAATAATCTGCGCACTTCTGATTTTAAATGTTTTCATGTATTATTTCCATCGCCTTACTTTTCCTAAACTCTTTATCTTGCTGATATATAATTGACGTCGCTTGAAAGTTGAATGAAGCTATCACGTCAATCTACACTTCTGATAAGCTCATTTCGTACGAGTGTTTAACTCAACCCATTCACGGTTGTGTTGTCGTTTTCTAGCTTTTCTGTGTGCAGGCAGAACTAAGCGTTGTCTAAATGGATTATAAAGCTTCAATCGTCATACTTATGGATATATTAAGCAGTTGAAATGAACGATTGACTTCAATCACGAATTTAAGTGTAACAGCTAGAAAATGGACGCTGATGTGTGCCAATATGCATTGCGTTTTTAATACTGTGCAAAGTTAACTGGGACTATGCATGACTATTAATTTGTAATAGAAGTTACCCAAATGTATTTGTTTCATTATATCCCACCACATTTCTTTAGGATATGTATATGCCTGGTTATTTTTGTTCTAGTACGGCAAGCATAATGCTAAAAATGCTGACATCTAGCTGTGCCCATTTTCTTGTTAGTACGTTTGGCTTCAAGCAATTACATTCAGAACCGAAAAATAGTTTTCCTGTAACCTGTGAGTGATATCTGCATTACGTAATCATTGAACTAAACAAAACACAACAAAATGCTACTATCACACGAACGGTAAAAAACTAGCGTTGAAATGTTTATTCGTTTTGTTATTGTTTATAACCTTTACTCATCATTCTTACCACTTATTTTCTTTAGTTTATTGCTTTTGGCTGCTTGTTGTGCAGCGTTAAATAAATCCAATTTCAAACATGTGACCAAACAATGAAATAATAACCCACGGAAAAAACATCTGTTCCAAAAACACGTAATTAGATGTTTTCAGATGCATTTACGCTAACCGGTTTTTTGTCAGTATGCCATACAGTAAACTCGGCGTTTGTGCATTTGGTAGATCGAATAATTGACAAAGTTTCAGGGGAAAAAGCCCTGAATAGGCTGTTTTAATTACAGGGTGGGAAATATCTATAAGCGTCGTGTGAGAACATCTGTCCCGAACAATTACATGAGACAAATAGACCGGATAAGGTCTGCTTGGATAGTATCACTGAAATTAAATGAACATTACTGATGACAGCTTGTAAGTTTCGTTTCTTCAGAAGAAAGATGGTTAATCATAACAGGGGAGCAACATGACAAATCATTCACTTTGTCACATGTTAGCCAGTCAGTTGCCTTCAGTCTGTAGTGAAGTAGTTCTCTAAATTATTCTGACATTATAAGACGCCATATGATTCAAGGATACCTCAATTTTAATAATGGTATAATCTCACTCAAAAAGTATTATTTTGCTAACCTGTTTAACCATAAGGAACCACGTTTTATTCTTTAGTTTTTTTCGTATAACAAACATTAGCGGAAGCTACACAGAGTAGATCTATTTGGATCATTCCGTTTATTCAAATCCAGTCGACAATCAGATATCTTGAAACTAGACCGCTTTACAAATAAAGAATTCGTCATACTACGTGCTAGCAATAAAGATGTTTTTATGTTACCAATAACAAGTTTCTGTAGTTGGGGTGAAACTTCGTGATATCCATGGTATTATGGGTTTATAAATTGATTTTTATCTAGTTCGCACATCACACCTTGTACTGTTAGTCCTTGACTGGCACAAAGGCGGCAAACTTCCCGTTCACACATGTCACGAAAATTGCACTTTGGCTTAGGTGGCCAACGAAGGAGCCTTTCGGGAAAATTTTTTTGGGTGAGATATTGACTACTGATAATCTAATCACATCAGGTCTGACCAATCCTCAAACCAAAACGTTATGAGGATGCTTTTAGCAAATTAAGTCAATCATCTTTAACGGCTGTACAAAAAGCATCTATGTTTTGTTGCGGTTGTCTATAGTTTGTATCTCAGTTGCTATGGCAAATCACGTTCCGCTGGATTTTCATTAAATTAGAATCAACAAAAATGTACAGCTTGAGAAAATGGAAGAATACCGATCTATTAATTAGCACAAAGTGATTTAGTTGTTGGGTAGCGAACACCCTTCTCAGTTGATTATTATTTATTCAATCGCTGGATAATTTCAGCCGGTAGTTCCGAAAAAGAAAGATTGAAAGTTAGTCTCGCTTCCTTCACCGCTTGGTTGTAATGCACACATTTAACACAGCGGTGAGTTAAACTTTATTTGTTTTCCTACTGGGCAAAGTAAAACGATTTCCGTTTAAATCGTGATAAACATTCACAACCTTGGAGTCATCCACTGGGTTGACAGGCCAACTACTGGAAAGTTCCTTGAAACTGTATTGTAACGGAAGCACTGCGTACTAACAAAAGCATCTGTTCACATAAGGTTGCGTCGAAATACTATAGGAGCAGCCAGCGGAGTGTATGCTGCTTGAGGAAGTACAAACGAAGGAAGACGATAATCGTTATACTGTAAAATGACAAGAAAAGAACCGTAGGAGGTCAAACTTTAGCCAGCGCCATACTCTAAACCATGTTGAATGATCTTCCATTTATTTACATTCCTCTATTTTATTTAGCGTTAGGGTGATCAAAAACCCACGAAGTGCTCACAGTTTCAGTTTTGTCTATATCACTCTCACGTCCGTCAGCAAAGTGACCCTGACCACAAAATGTCAGCATGTAATCTTTGATCGTAATGCGCTACAGTTGACATTTCACTGTAGCGCACTTGCTTAACCGTATGTGTTGCAATGTTTCCCTCACATCAAATCTGGTTATTATAACCATCTGGCATATACAAATTTTGCCAGCCCTGCTTTGATAACTGTTAGGAAGCGATCAGAATTCACAGTTAAAATGTCATCCCCTTTTCAAAGTAACGTGAGAATGACTAGTATTTAAATGCTGTTTGTCATACCTACATACAATGAACAGTTACCGCTAGTTTTACGTTTATACTAACGCTCCGGTTTGATGTTTGTTATAACTTAACTACCAGTCCTGAAATCGTGAGGAATGAGAATTAAGGCTTCTTTGACACTTATCAGGTGCTCGTCTTGTTGAGCTTTGTGCATCACATTTAGCACGGACAGATTTTTCTACCAAATGACTCAGACACGTTTGCATGTGAATATTCTCAGTTTGTCCAATTCCCTTTAAAGCCAAAAAATGTTAAAGTCTTGATCCACCTCATCATAAAACTGAGGCTTAGGAGATCTCGGCCAAGTTGGAAACGCAGAAACAAACAAACCTACTGGGTAGTATTCCTACTGAAGCCAGAAGTACCAAAGTGTTTTTTGTACTTGCCAGTTTAGCCGCATTTTTGCCAAAGTAGAAGGTCCCACATTGGTTGAACAATGAAATATTTACAACGTCCTCAACCCTAAAGCAAAATGCCTACATTTGACCATATCACATTTTTCACAACAACACGGGGCAAACCAAACCACATCGGATTATTGACCAAATAGAATGTACTTCACTCACTGGATGGTAATAAATATATTACGAGGTATGGTATCAGGTAGCCGGCGAACAGTTTCGCATAACTATTAGTCTTTTTATAGAAATAAGATCTGCAGGTTAAGTAATACAAATAATATCTTACAATATTGGATAGAAAAGTGTATTTGACAGAATACTACTCTGAAGTTTATTAGCACGGATCAAAGACAATCACATGACACGTTTTTATTCGTTACATCGAAATGCTAGCGCTCTTCATCTATATGTCAGAAAACGAAACGCCAAACCAATTATTTATAGCTTCGAAACGTTTACTTAGAGTTTACATATCAAACTTATTGTCGCGGAACCAGTCGGACACATTATGCAGAAAATTGGTTTACATGGATGTTTTATTTAGTTGTGAAAATCCTGACTTCAGTAGTGTTAGACGCATGGGTTGATTTTGACCAGCGTTATTATCCGATAGCAAATATCTGCCTATAGATAGTCGACAAGCTGATAATGTTAATTGTTGTGTATTAATAGAAAAAACCAGTGACGTCGTCTATCGGAAACATTCACCACACTTAGTGGTTCTTCACTTCAGAAGCAGAAGTCTGTTATTGTTTCCCGTGCAATGTCCGTTCGAGCCAAATTCCATAACGTCACTTCAATTGCTGAGTAGCCTATCATTCAACAAAAATACATTTGGCTTGAAAACCAGAAACGTAATCGTATCCCATCAAGCATCGATTACCTGAAAATTATGATGTAATCGAAAAGCGATATATGTAGCAGAAAAGGTTACAGTTAAGTCATTTGCAAATGGCAATCGTATGATGGAGGTGTACTGTGCGACCGAAACCAGCAGGCGCTCACTAGTTGAATCTGAATTGGTGACGGAGCGTGCTGCTGTGTTGTCGGCGCCGTTTTAGTTATCGTTTGTGTAAGTCGTGTGCATGGCTTACTGGGCCTTTGGTTCATGCTCGTTTCTTGTTGTTTCCTTTCACAGGACTGTTGTTGAAACCCCTACTTCGGAAGAACGCTGTCCCCCGGTGTCTCCACATTACCCCAGAGTTGGTCCGCAGGCGTAACCGACACCCGGAGTAAAGACAGACGGCTTGCATGTTACTTGGCAAATTGGCTTCAAATAAATCAGCTAGAAGGCTAGAAAAGGGTTTAAGAGTTAGTGCACTTTTGTACGGGACGACTGGGCAAACATAGTAGAATTCAGAAGTAGATGCACAAAATGTTGGCATGTGCATAGTACGAAGATTAGGGAATGGAGTTAACAGACAGTAACTGTCTCCATTTCGAGGCGATCGGGCAACCTGATCACTACTCGTAAATGAAAGTGGTTGAGCGTTCACATACTTCGGTCCTGCCTAACGTGTGGTCAATGGCGCAGTGGTGAACACGGTTGCCTCATGAACAGCGTGGCCACAGTTCTAGTCCCGGCAGTGGCGATGATATGCACTACTAACGAGCTGTAATGAGAACGAAACAAGAGTCTAGTGATTTTTTTCGAAAGAGGTCGACTGGAATGTCTACGAGAATGCGACAGCTGCGATCAATTGTGGGTGATGTTCAACTTGATTTTATCCAAATCAGCGACTGCTCATTTTGCGAATTGTTCTATTTTTTTTAGCTCTGACTGGTTATCGGATGAGTTCATTATGTTTGATTTACACATTTTAAAACCCCTTGCCAACCATTTTTTCCGTATGAACTCTTGCAGTGTTATTACGGAAGATTACCAATCACTGAAACGGGCGCGCGCGACACCTGCTTATACTCTGTATTCAAAAATCAATGAAGACTTGCAAATTTTTGACTTATTCTCCATGATTAATAAGTGAAAATTCTACGCGGGAGAGAAAACAGCGATTAATCATGAGTCACATTCACCAAATCTCCAATAATCCATCACCTATCGAGATATTTGTTCGTTAACCTGTAAAGATACCACCCACCTGACTGGCTGCCTTCCAACAGGCGACAACATACTGATCAAATCTTTTACTTCAACTTGTAAGCATGTCCGTTCAATATAGCTTCACAATGACGTGTTCGAATGTACACAGAATTGGGTAGCCCGATGTGTTCAATAAATCAGGCGCCTGAAAAAATTTACGCTCACAACTAGTTGAAATCCTTTTATGTTCACTTGAAAATCAACTGTGGTCATCTTCGACTGCTCTGCTTTTCTAAGGCTGAAATTTGGTAGTTGCAATCTGCTAGAGCTTAATACACAACATAGTTGTAGGATCGTTCATACTCAGCAGTCTTTGCTAAAGTAGGCGATATTCTCTCAGAAATCTCTGTGACCTCGGTTAAGACTATCCCATCGATTAGGGGGTTTGATAACACTCGCTGAAAGCCCGCCATCAGTACAGTTTGTTTGTTAATTGTGGTTTTACAATTCTCTCAGTTATCTATTAGACATATACTAGTTAACTTTTATTCTGTGTTGTACGCGAGTGACTGTTAATTGACAAGCCTGCTTAACTGACAGTTGTATTCTAACCTAAGGCAGCCCTTTTACGATACACACGCACTCGGATGCGTTGAGATGGCCAACCCAGCAAACTAGGAAGCAACTAAGCTTCCATGTAAATGGGTAGATTCATGTGTTAGTCATAAAATTCTCAATAATAATTGACCATTGTAGTACTCAACATATCGCAAACTTTTAAACCCAATTATTTTCCAACAAATAAGCTTCTATAAGCTGTTTAGCACAGTCCCTAAACTTTATACGCTATGAGTGTGGTGATCTATTTACTTAAACCTACTTTTGTGAACCTAAGCAGAACAAAACCTAGCCTCACACTGTTGCATTTTCAATTACTACAGCTGGTCATTTGATTTATCATATAATACTCTATTGAAATTTAACCCGCGAAATGGCAGCTTGAAACATTTTTGCAGTCTGAGCCGCGTGATTAATCATCCGGTTATCTGTAGGTAAAATGTTATAGCTCGCTATTATTTCGTTTCGCTTTTATGTAAGTTCTACCGAACATAAAGTGTCTTATATAGTGGGAGGGGGTGAATTTACAAATCTGATATAATCTCGTGCACCATTTCGTAACATCCAGCTCATAACGTAGATCTTAACATTGTTTTCTGTCAATTCGTTCGGAAGGGCTCATAAAAAGCGTGAGCTGTCTGAATTTCCCTAAATGATTGCAATCCACTAATGCATTTACTCATCGTAATTATGGGGAAAACAATAACTGCACTTTATGGAATTATCTCATCGACGTTCTCCTCCCGATTTAGGTTGGTTGATCCCGGATACAGTCACTGTAGATATACACACTGTAAGTATCGAATAATATATACATACAAAATTTACTCGGCTACTCAAGCAGCACTAATCCGAATTGGTTCTATGAATTGTTCTACATTTACACTGCGACAGCTATAAATATAATCGTTGTAACTAATTTGTGTGAACTTCATTAAACCACCGGTTGTGATAACACTTCTGAATTTAGTGGACCAGACAGAACTATAAACATGTGGTTGATAAGCCTGTTACATATACAGAAGTCAAGCATTATGCACCGAACTTTAAGCTATAGAATTTCAGTCTGCTAATAATTTCTTGTGAGAGAAAGCACTTAATTACACTGCGAGATGCAAACATTCGTTTATTCTCATGGATCGATTACATAAAACATTTGGTTATATGGGTTTAGGGGACGGCGACGAAACCGTGAAATGAACAAACATCACACAGGTGCAATCTAGATTCAATGCCACGGTAACGAAATTGATTGCGTCAGCACTTGTGCCAGATGTGTTTATGCGTGACGTCTGACAATCATTGCAAACATTGCTGACGCAATCAATTTGGTTATTGTGGCAGTCAAACCGTTTACACAAACCTCAAGGCACCGGTGTGCTGTTCTTTCATTTCAGTGCTTTGTCACAATGCCCACAACCTATACCAATGAATGATTAGGTAATCGGCTGATGAGAATAAACGAAATGTTTGCAACTCTTAATGTATGTCTTGTTGCTATCTTGAAAAACGGGATAAAAGGAACTTAGTGTTTCCAAGTTCACTCAAGTGTTAAAACATTAAATGGCGAATATTGTGTAGTCATTTAATCAACTTTGCAAATGTTTTCAAATTGTACTAGATAGTCTCATTATCAAATTATGGAAACACTCAAAAGAGATTAGTGATTAAATATGAATGATATTCACTCTGAATCTAACCAGTTTACTGGCTACTCATCTGTAGTTCGTTTTTCCCCAAAAATAAACAGTACGATAACTGTTTTATTCATCTATGTGTTCAGAAACCATTTTGTTTTGAAGACAGCTATGGATTGTATCAATTTCCTACTATTTTCCGACATTTTATAGAATCCCTTTGTATTAGGTAGCACATTGTTTCAATCACAAAATTTGTCATTTCATTCTGAGTACGGTTCAATGCATTTGGTCAGAATTATTCAATAAAGACAAAACAGCTTGTTTGTGATGTTGTTTTGAAATGATGAATTTTAAAGAGAACATGAGCAGTAAAAGATTTTCAGCATTACGAATTTTCTGAAAACTCAACCTCAATTGTTTTGGACGGTAAGAGATTTGCTCTTAGATTATCTCATTTGGTTTAACATAACGGAGAGGACGGATCATCTTTATTCGTCTAAACGTAAAAGGAATTCTTTGATCTTTGAAAAGAATGCTTTTTCTAGGTGTATGGTTTCCTTGCACGTGTAAACGACTGGAAATGCTAATTGCAAAATCACAATAGCCGTCGAAGCAAGATTCATTTTTATATGGACAGACTATAGCAGGAATCTTCTATTCGATCTGTGTTGAATTTTCAGGATATACAGTTGGATGTTTTCTCAAAACACTGTTACTTGCCCAATTCATTTGTCGTCATCCATCACTGGAGTACTTGATAAATTTTTTTCACTGATCTAGCGAGTATTACTGATACAGAAATTCAAGAGTAACGCAAAGCCTTATTGATCAGTCGTCAGCTGTTGTCACTTGCTCTCGAACCACACGTTTGTCTGACATCTTCAGTCGATAAGTATCTCTCACTGTCAAGATCAATTTCCATGTTTCATGTCAGAACCGTCATTTTTCGCCATGTTCACGTGGTTAATTCTGGCGAGAGTAAGAAGTGGGTTCATATTCCCTATTTTATCACCTGGCCATATTATTCGAACTAATGATAGGAAGATGTTCGCCTGATTTTCTGCTTTTAACTCATCTGAACAATTATTGGAAGTAGACATTATTCACAACGCGCGAAGGCCACATTCCCCAACACCGAATCAAATCATATCACTTGCAGCAACCAGCCGTTTATCTTCGACAGCTTGCTTTGGACAGGAAACATTTCACTTAAATAGGTTTTCCGCAAATGTAATATGCGAAACCGATTTGTGTTGTTAACGCATCACAATCTACATAAGGTAGATTATAAATGCCAGCAGAGTTTGATGAGATCAGTGCATCGCACATTTGACACGAGATGATTCTAAATGTATTCCATGACAAGGGTGGCCATTAATTGTCCAAGATCGATGATATACTTAATCAGTATAATTATATTAACAGAAAAATATAACAGTAATGTGAATTGTAATCTTTTAATTGCCTTTTGACCTCACGATAGAGGGAATGAACGTTATAATGTTCAGATAACGATTAAGTTTAAATGGACTGAAACCAATTCTAAAACTATCTTGAAAATAGCCGGTTATTTCAATTGAAATATAAACCTAAATTAAAAGAGCGTTTCCCAGACTGCCTTGGTTTGACCTGCGGACATCTATTGAGTAGTGAATAAATATGTCGAAAAGGTAAGATCTAATCACCGTTTCGGGTTTTCGAAGTTGACTTACAAAATGTGGTCAAGGAAACCGGACCGTATCACTCACCTCCACGAAACTGCTTATGCATAATGCACTGTTCTATTGCAATATGTCATTGTACTTTATAAGTATAAACCAGCATATATCAGTCAAAGGTGAAAATCAATATAGAAAAACCACATTTACTCACCATTATCACCATGATCGGGGTAGGATTTAACCATAAAACAAACCTGGCGACCGAGTTGATCTCACACAACGCAGTTTCGCTTAATACGAAAGTTTAATTCTGATATATTACAGAAGTCAATTTATTCATTTTCAGATCAGCCCAACTTGACGTAGTGATTTGTTAAATTAGTAAAATTGGTCAGACAAAACTTTTTGTGAGCGCGCTATTCTCAGATTCCACCCGTTTCCTTTGGATATACGCCGATGAGAAATCATTAGGTGTAACATAACAGAATGTGTGCTCATATAAGTGTTACCGTTTAACACTCAGTTGAAACAAAATTTCAATTTTACTAGCAAAATTACTCAAGAATGTACAAGCCATTACAGGAAGCACTTCAGGATTCATGGTGGGAAAAATTCTGATGGATTATCTGAAAGTAGTTTTGGAAAACAATCTTTGGAATAAATTAATTTTTCGTACACTTGAGCGACTGTTACTAGGGATTAGAACAAAAATGGTGATGTAACGTTCCCTAACGATAGGTAACAGTTTATAGATTAATGCCGCACTGTGAATTGAACACACCTTGAGTGATTATCCACCGGCTGCGTAGAGTATTATATACATAAACGTTGTAGAAATTGGACAAGAGTGAATATTAATAAATAAAGCTACGTTGGATACTTCAAAACCTTGACAATCATATCCTGGAAGTTATTTTGCCATTATGTCATTTTTACTGGAACCAGAAAGATTGTTATTTTATATATGATTGATAATGCATACTTGACTTATTCAGACAGCAGCAGACAGTTGATACTGAGAAAATGGTGATCGTGTTTGCAAATTTAAAGTATCCAACAAATGCTTTAGTTAACTTGCTTTCACAGTCAATGTTAAAAACTGGTCTATAACGAAAAGGCACTAATAACGACGTTGACTTACCTAAAAGAATGACTGAAGTTTATGTTAAATATTTAAAAATTAAACAATTTCTGGTTAATCGGACTTCACATTGTTTATGAGTTGCCAGATGTCTAACATTTGAATATCAACAGAGCAGGAGAATTTATCCGACAACAGCTATGAGGAATACGCCTAAATGAACGTGAAAGAAATCACATCACTACAAAAATAAAAATCAATAGAATCAGCGTTTTCTCTTTACAGATAAGAAGGGTACCAACAAATGAATTTTGCCAAGCTACTAGCAATCTTTCACATAACTGATAGGGCTTGAGTCCAAATGTACATCCATTTGATGGAATTATAACTTAGGTGTCAAATCCTGTAGCCGCAAATCAAACAGCTCCTTCCTTTGATATTCTGAAAATCAAACTGTCGATATTGTGGAATTTTCAAGCGTCGTCGTGCGTTCTTTTGATTAACCCCAAAATGTTGATGCATTAACTATACTGTGCTTCTTTCGAGCATCTTACTTGCCGATCTGGCAGGTAGCCTAATGTTTTATTAATTTGGTACTTGCCGGAACAGTAATTTACATAATGGGAAGTTATCTGTGTTTCTTGTTGAAGAGTTGACCTTTTCGCAAAAGTTTCATTGCTGTTTACCAAATTAAAGTTGGTTCGACTTTATTTCTAACGGAGTACTGGTCACACATTTTGTAAAAGTGAACCGTCTGAACACCAATTTACAGAACTCTGAGGAGGTCAGTACGATTCTACTTGTAACAGCACGAAAACCTGAGAGCGATCACCAATCAGAACTCACGCAAGATTGTCTAGCCGATCACCTTTAACACACGCATCTGTTTCCTAACCTCATATGCAAATGCACCAGCAAGTCACGCTTACTGAAAAGTTAATGAAACCCTGCGTGTTCACGTCAATATGTCTGGCTATGATATTACAAGTGTCAATAAACCAGTGTAATGTCAGAGTTGTCATGCTGACAGTCATAAACTTCCGTTGCGTATTACGTACGAACATGCGCTTGTATGTGTATATGCGACTAAACGAGTTATCTGAACTAGGCTATGGTCAAAAGAGGACTAGTGTACGAAATTATAAATACACCGGTAAGAATGACCAGGAAGTTTGAATGAATAATTCATCTGTATGTTTCAGTTATATGTTTTGTTTCACTCAAGGCCAAGGTTCCGACCGAGTGTGCCCACTCGTACAACAAGCATCTTGCAACGTGCACATCAATTTCCCTACATAAAAACATCAAAGTTGTTCCATTCCGAACTCTTCGCTCCTTTACCGAGGTATTCTATTTCGAAAAGGTTTAAGGTTTTCGGGAGAATAACATCGAAAAAAACGTTTATCGTTTTTGTCAGATCATCCGATTAACTATGGTGTGAAAAAGAAGAGAATCAGTATAAAACTAAACTGCACTTGGGTGATACAGAAATGTTGTGAGCGTTCAGATATGACGATTCGGTCGTGCCTCATTTGAGGTCGATGCCTCAGTGGTCAACACGGTTGTCTCCTGAAGGCGTACCCAGAATTCTACTGTCACCCGTTGCTAGAAAGCTCACTAACAACGGGCTCCGACGTGAGGGAAACTCGAGTCTGGTGGTTCTGTACGGAAGAGACTAGCTAGAATGCGATGGAGTGTCAGTGACGTTCAACTTGAAGTTAACCGAATTCCCGACTACTTGTCAGTGATACAGGAATCTCGTACTGCGTAACTGAGATGAAATCAAACATTCTCCGCAAACGTGCCAAAACTCCTAAAATATTATAAAATTTTGGCAGTATCAGAAAACCAGGTAGGTCGACTGCTACGTCCCACTGCGTATTAATTTCAGAACCTGCATATCACATTACTCACTCTTCGTGTTCCCCAGTCTTCACCGAGTTACATGAGTACTAATTGGTATCGACCTTCTACATCACGCATTTGGTCAGATTGTGGTTAATAAAACGAACAATTTGTCGATAAGAATTTATGACTATTGGTCATGGTTCAACTGAATCTGTTTCAGCAGGCTATTAGGAGGTAGAGTTCCGTGGGAAGTAAATGACGGATCGCGAAGACATTGAAGACAGGCAGACTATTCTTTCAAACACGTGGCAAACGGGTTAAAAGACGGGGTTATATCCGTACCACTTCAATACAAGAGCCCAACTTACGTTACCAATCGAGATATCATTTTCGAGGTTTTGAGACAGCAATTCTGCCCACCTCTAAGATGAAGATGTACAAATTACGGTGATGTATGTGCAGTTGGACGATAGTTGGGAAATTTCGTTCAGTGATTGTTACATCATGTTATGGTCAACGAATCAAGTGTAGATACTGATGGCCTGTTGTTAGACCTAACCTCATTACTTCACCGGTGCAGATTTTGGTTACTCATTATGAATAACGATACTCAACATAAGCAAGGAGTATGTGTTAGTACGTCTTCTGAAGTGTCTGTTCATGCGTGACAATGGGTTTACAAGAGAGGTAAATTGGTCATTTGTTGAAGTCGTTTTTTATATATAAACGTACGTCGATTGTTTGCCGCCAAAATGTCCGAACATTATGAAAAGTGGAATATATGTTGTCTCAGCCTAAAAGTGTGTTTGTATGTAGATGGCCCAATATGAAAATATATCGATAAAAATTGTAAGGACACCGTTATGGTGACACCTAAAGAATTTTAACGGCTAACAAGAGGTGAACGCAGGTGAGTTGTAGTCTCAGAGTAGGTTAGTTTTAACGAATCAGCAACTGGTTCTAAAAGCTTATTAGATTTCTGTGTTGCTCATAATTAACCCAAGCTTAGGTTCAAAAGTAACTTTCATGAAAGTCCTATATACCCCCAATAGTTAGGGGAGTATATTTGCGATATACTAAGTAGTTAGCCAAGAATCGGCAACGAGAGTCTTTGAACGGAACGGACAAAAGATTGAAATGACCATGTATGTTCGAGCAGATTTCACTGTATCCCTACCGATATTTACCGCAGACCAGTTAAACTGTGCAAAATGTCAAGCCACAAAATAATCACGAAAGATCAAAGTTCAAAATCAGTTCGGTTGCTATAACGACAACATCGACGTCACAAGCAGTTATTTTCACATGCACAAAATGGGGTGACGGTGTCCGAATACAGTGGCGTCAGCATATCACAACCAACATTTTTTTCGAGTCGAAAACACAACATGAAATGACACTGATGAGTGCGTCATTAAGTGAGGCTTGACGATCGATGACTGGCTCCTTCTAGGTGTTTGTTGTCCAGTTACATGGTTACGTGACCGTCTGTTGAACCCACTTCGGTTAGTGCTCGACAATCCTGGTTCAAATTTGGCGCTCAGTTCTGTCAACATAGGATGCCCCGCATTCACACTTGTAGGCACATATTACGTTTGATTTGTCGAATCGAGGCGTCGGTTGTTTAACCGATGACGTGGGAACCCGGACAATTCTGCACACAGTCACTGGCTTCGCGGCAAAGAACGTGTGGACAACAACTGATGTTAAGCGTCGTTCAACTATCTGATACACACTGTCCCGTTCAAATGACGGTAGTGAAGTTATTGTTTTTTCGGGAACTGTGAACTGAGGGTTATTTTGTAGACTGCTGGTTCTGAATTATCATATAAATCCTGTCGGGTAAACGTTGTTTAATAAGGTCTGTCTTATCTGATGAAGTTTATCATCTGATGTGTCACTAGTACAAAGTTGTCTTGCCCGGTCAAATAGCGTGTGAACCAATTCATTTCTATGTGCTACTGGAACAAAGCTGTCAAAGTGTAGATGGTGGCCAATCCACTTATTCCCTCAACATATACCACTCTAAGCCGATTCATCCGTTCTTTTTGTGTGTTGATATCTAAAAACGGCATTCGGCCATTAGTCTCATTTTCTAATATGTAACGAATGTCTGGATGTAAACAGTCCATTTATCCTAGTCTGTCTGCTGTCTGTGTCTGATCATTTGTAACTAAAACTAGGTCAACAACATATGTTTTATAGAGGACCAAACTATCTAATTTGCTTTTCCAATTTTATTACAAAGATATCAGCTGAAACCGGATTAAGCGGACCGCACATCGTGACTGTACTACTTTGAGGATAAGCCTTGCCTTGGAAGTTGAAGCCTACATTGGATGCACACAATAAACGTGGGTGTTCTAATGCATTTTATGGGAATGAAAAATCCATCTGGTTTGAAGTTATATAGGATAGCAAACATTTGGTGGTGCTTTTCACTGACACACTGGTGAACAGCGGTGAAGTTTGTTTGCAGTTTGTTTGCAGATATATCGAGATTTTCAAAAAGCTGGGCCAGAAGAAAACCATCCTACAGGCAATATTTTGTCACAGGTTTTCTTACCGATTTCAGCTAATTCGTCAAACAATTGGCCAGTTTATGTTATGGAGAATTCCACGCAGAAATTAGGTTAATAGAAAGGGTTTCCAAAACCACCGATCTTTTCAAAGACCGCATTGCGGAAATCACACACATGCCGTGCTTGTTAGTTGGAACCATATTAAATCCAATTAGTCTTTTCAAAGAACTACAGGTGAGTGCAGCTTAAGCCAGAACAGTTTGCTTCCAGTGTAGCAGATATGCTTAATGCTACAAGCCACTCCGCTTTCAAACTTCATCACACTCAACAGATTGGATTACTTACAAAACATTTCAACAACTTAAGCGGTGCACTTGCCTGAAATTCACGAGCAATCTTCTGAAAAATGCCAATAATGATCAGTGAGGAATACGGGAAAACTGGTCAGTTAGATAATCGAAAGAATGCGGCCGTTGAATTTGTACACATGTAAACGCTTTCTAACAAAGTGGATGGTTGTTACAGAATACAGGTGAGTTTTAACCTTTTGTGATAAAATAAAATGGTGTACAATTTGCTCATAACCTATTTTGTGGTCAATCATGACCATTATTCGGCTGCGATCATTATTTGCTAATAATTTAAAACTGGTATATTATAATGGATTTCAACCGACATTGTCGAAGTACATTGGTTCTAAAAGCCTTCTAATAATGTATTAAGTTTACAACACGCTAACTGAAATAGTGGATCTTCATACCAAATTCATAAAAATTCATAACTGGATAAGCTTGTTCTGTATTACGAGCGACCACCTAATTTTCGTTATTATTAATATCAAAAATTCAAGCTTTTTATAACAGTTTTTATTGTTTTCAGTAACACAGCATGCTTCCTGACTTTACAGATACATTTCAGAAAAAGTAACCAGGCTACGGTTCAGTGGTACTGTGTAGGATAAAAGTGACTCTGTAATTAGCAACCGTTGAAAATGTCTGTACGTACTCATCTTATTTCACTATAAATCTGCTATTTCTGATCAAATAAGCTGAAAATTTTGAAAGTATTTTTGTAGCCAACGTAACGAAATTTATTCGAAAGCAAACGTCCTTTCCGCTAAAAAAATGTTCTCACGTTGGCGGCAAATTCCCAGCTGGCACTTTTCCCGCTTTCATCTTGGGCGCTATCGTTCAGTAGATGAAAACTGTGCTCTAGGAGTACCAAAGTATATCACGACAGCTTGGAACATATGAAAAATAGCACCGTGCGTTATCTTTTGGGAATCCATGACAATCTACTCGTCGTTGAACGTACTCTGTCAAAAATGCCACATCTCACTCTTGACTACGAAAACGAAAGGCTAACAATTAATTTTCAACCACCTTACAAACTAGAGGTTAATGATTTAAAAAAGCAAATCGAACGGTGTTTTCTTCTAAAAGTAGATTGATTGTGCTTTTAATTTTGTTGCCATTGTTTAGTTAGACACGCCGTCGCCTTCCTTGAACCACACAGCGCTCTTTGTTTTGCACTTTTTTGATGGGAATAGAACAAACTTTATTGTAGACTTGTACTGAGTATTCCATAAATCAATGAACCGTTCGTGTGTAGAGTATCGTGGTTTTATCGGGACGCCCTCGTTACCTCTCTTTCACTGTTCACACAAATCATGTTAATCTGTTGTCGCATGCATATAATAGCTTTATGCATGTTGTTACTAGCAGGTTCGAACTACACTTATCCAGTATGGTTTTATTCTATTTTTGGTGGTAGCCGGATCTCGTAATCCTATCGAATTTGCGTTCTGACTGCAAGAAAAAGGAAAAACAGATAATCGCGTTAAATTTCGTCAAGCCCAAGAAACATCCCATTACAAATTATTTTCAACTGGGTTTGTCAAACTGCCTTCTTAAACACGATTATTGTAGCGTTTTATACACGTGCTTAGCTCAGACGATACGTTTTAACTAGTTAATTCATGATGCATTGCATATGTGTACACACGTACTGATAGCAAAATGTCAGTCCACTTTTTACTGCTCATCGTATAGTCAAAACATGTTTAAATATGCTCCGTAGTTTGCTTAGTTTACTAAGAAAAGTTTGGTATTTTACATTTTGCTCCATAAAGTTGACAAACAACTGGGTGTCATATGTCAACACGTTCCTCACAATGATGGCACATATAAAATTCGCCTGACCTGAAATTCGGAAACAAGGTTTAAAGTCTGTGATGTTTCCGTGCAGCTTTTTAATAAGCTACCGAGTTTGACATACCGCAATTGTTTGAACACAGGGTATACAATCATTCTAGATTATACCGCAACAAATTTTACAAAGTTTCGTTATACGCCTTTACTACAGTATCATGCTAGCACATGTTGACGACTCCAGTGAGAGTGAGCTTGTACCGCCACGTTGATAGTGCAGTTGATGGAGCTCATTTTCACAGACGGCAAGTAAATCTATGCAACCATGTCAAAACTAGTCGTCTAACTTTTGACACGAAATATCTCTGCGAAAAATATTCAACGCGGTAACACCACTGTACACTATGATGGATCAATAACAACCTGTTTTGAAGCAAAGTAAACAATGTACAAGATAATATTCAAAAAGTGACACTGCAGTCCAAACGGTTGGCTAAAAATGGACCAAGCACCGATCAGAGTTTAAGAAGTATTCAAAAATAACATTTTCATATGGTTATGGTTGATTTGCGGCTAAGGAATTTGCAAAAGCTGAGTGCACTACTTGTGGTAGTAAGAATTAACGTTACATGGTCTGACGGCAGTTGATTCAATGGAACTGTGTTGGCATACTGTCTTACATTGACAGGTATGTGTTGTTTTCTATTGACCATCTTCAGCAAAGACTATCCGTAGTTTATAAATCTTCCATAAATTCCAAGTTACCCATCCCCTACCCATCTTTTATAATGTTTGCAGTGTGCGAAACCGAATGCAAGACACGGTTGAATTACTACGTTTTGTCTTCGTACGGTAAACAGCCAATAAACCACTTTGTAAACCTACCTTATTTGCTAAGCATCACTGCAGGAATGTTCTAAGTTGTGCGGATAAGAAAATTTTGAATAGTTTTGTGAACTATACTCTGTATGAGAAGGTTGTTCTGTTGACAAGAATTTTAATTACTTTTAGTAAAAACAATAAAGTTTGGTTTAACATTCTGAAAGTTTTCCCGAGAAGATATAGGTAGGCGTGGTTTGAGCAAATCCCCCGGTTATTACGAACATTTGTGTAGGTGATCACATTCCGATAAAACTGTGGTGATCATCAATGTATTCATGTCAAACGGAAGAGCGCGCTCATATGTAAGTACTCTGAAAACTACCGTGACAAACAAGCTAGTTTTCGGATATCTATCATTGCCCCATGTGCGTCACGTTTAGTTTACAATTTAACAACGCTACCAATAGAGGAAATTAGAAAAATGATGTGTTTTGGAGTCAAGTAAATCAGCATTATGCCACCTGAACAATGATTTTATGTCCATTAAGCAAATGGAGCGTGGATCAGGATCACCTGGAAACCCTGAAGTCGTGGCTTATGTGTGTAAGGGTGTGTTATGCCAAACAAATTTTATTGGTCTAGCTGTGAACCTGATCTAACACATTACTAATTTATACTAAGTGACCTGGATTCGACGATTTTCACCAGTTACAATGGTGGAGTAGTTAAACCAAATTGGTCTGTCTGTGAGAAGTTGTTTGTTAACTTATTCCTTTCGGTGATGATTTTCACCTGAATGGTGTACACAACACCCATTTGGGTAAGCGTAAGTTAAAAATGTCAATGGAAAACGTTTCACATGTACAAGCAAAATATGCAATTGGGGAAGGGCTCCAGAAAAAGATATACTACTTTTCATGCATATGTATTACAGTGAAACAGTATTAAAAATAATGCAACATCTTCTGATTACTGTCCCGCTGATGATGTTTTCTTACGAAATTTGGAAAATAATAATCAATTAACATTAGCAGTCTTGTTTGATCTACCGTATTATAGGGTTAACGAAAAGCTTCATTTATTCCCTAGAAGTCCCTAGCTTTGGAAGTAAGACGAAGAAACGTTAAAAAATCGGTTCTATGAAAAACATCTTTGTTAACTTGAACTCTATTTTATTGAGAAAATCTACACGTTAACTTCTAACACATAGTTTGCTTTACAGATGCACATGTCTGTACGTCCTGTATGTTAACAGGACAGTTGAATTAATGGAAAAAGTGAAAAGAAAAAGTGCAAACTACACCTAAATTCTGCAAATTATACGCAGTGTGAGAGACTTTGCCGAATCGAAATATCATTCATTCACTATATTGCCAAATAAAAACCATTCCCCGAAATAGGTCGTCGAAAACTTGGCAATTTCAGTTTTCTGTTCCTTAAGCATGTTGATGCTTGATAAATTGTTCATACGGGCCAGATAAAAATAGGTTGTCGCACAAGTTTAATCAACTAAATTAAATGAAAACAGCTTTATTTTTGCGTTGGTTTGAGAAATATTTCATCGCTACTTATGAATTACAGTTTCCCAGAGGCAGTTCTTTCGTTTTTTGTACTCATTCAGCAATCACTTATTTCAAGGTTACTCGAAAGTAGTCTTAGTTTCTACGACATTTTAATTCATATTCAAAAATTATTTTTCTGTTTGTTCGTTTGATACCACTCAACCGTGGTGTTTATTAATAATATTCTCAACGTTGAGCAAGTATTTGACGAGAAACCTGTAGACGGAATATTGAAGGTTAAAATGATTTAAGATTCCCAGAAAACAATTTTATAATGAATTAAAAGTTAAAATTTGATGAGCTGACAATATGCGCTTCAAGTCTAAAATTTATCATACTGGCAGATATAGGCAGTACAAAGTATAAAATCCAGCTGTCAAGCTGAAGTTGCCTGTTGATTAAAAGATGTATTGATTTTTCGCAGTTTACCCTTGTTTAAAA
This sequence comes from Paragonimus skrjabini miyazakii, assembly GCA_014338405.1. Classification (NCBI taxonomy): domain Eukaryota; kingdom Metazoa; phylum Platyhelminthes; class Trematoda; order Plagiorchiida; family Troglotrematidae; genus Paragonimus; species Paragonimus skrjabini miyazakii. The sequence continues at coordinate 43,055 of JTDE01000972.1, read as the reverse complement.
AATATTTAAATAGCGGTAAAGTAACCGGTGATATCGGTTCATTATTCTGAGAACTTTCACGTATAATCCACAAGAAAAATATGGTAAACTTTTCCAGTTTCTTTATTTTTGGAGCATAAATTACCTCACTTTCCAAATTGGTTCCATGCATTGCACCGATATTTGAATGGTTTGGATTTATTAAGTGTTTCAAGGGCTTTTTAATTACACAACATTTGAAGGTCCAGTATTTCTTATTTATGAACACCTTGCTGTAAATCATGAAAACCTGAAATAAAATGTGTAACTGTAATAGAATTTCTGCAGCTGTTATCAGATGTATTTACTGGGTGTAGTTTTGCGACGATGAAATGACCAAACAGTTCTTAGTCAAAAACCCATTTTATTTCTCATTAATCTTTTAACAGTTGCTTTTTGTCAAAGTAACTTTTTACTAAAACTAAATATTACTAGAATAGCCAAAATAAACTGTCCGCCATTCCACTTAAAAAAGTAGGTTTTCTTTTGTCTTGTGTTCCTGAGAACAAATCATGTTAATTCTGCGAGTCCAGATGAATGGTGTTTCCAGGCTGCTTGTTTTATAGACAGTGTCCTGTTGAACTCTATTACAATACGTCCGATGACACAGTCCTTACAGAAAAAGAAATGGTTTTTCTGTGTTTATTGTAACATCCTAGGTGTATTGTTTTATTATGTCGTGCATAAAATAGCTAAAACTTCGTCTCAACACTCACCAGGCTTCTTCCTTTCATGTAACTTTTGTCTACATGTATCGTGGATTTAATAAACCATAGAACAGTAGACCAAAACGCCTCCGTACTCAATCAGCAATATGAATCGCTTACTTTAAACAAATGGCCTACTTCTAACCTCCAGACATTTTTTATGTAAAGCATATCGAATAATAAGCTGAGCGTTTGTCTTCAAGCTAACTTGTTTCACTAACTATCCTTTAAGGTTATCATAGAGGATTAATATCAAAAGCGTGATGAAGAATTTAATGATACCTACTGTTTTTGGTTTGCAACTTTCCTGAAGAAACACAATACTCTCTGTCCGCTACGCAAACTCCTCTATATAAATGTCGTACTATTCATGGTATTGCTCATGGTGCTTGTGACAATAGTGTGCTTGAAATTTCGTACTGCTTTATTGCAAGCCAGCAAATAATTGTTTGTAAACATAGGTTACCTCTTCTGTTCAAGCAGAGGACTGTCTCCAGTGTAACTGACATGGATTGAAATTAGGTTTAAAAGTTTTGCCTTCGCTTGGAATATTTCACCACATTTAGATGAAGCAGTCTTTCTTAATACAAGCTTGTTGGCAATTTTGTCGGCTATGAAAGTTCCGCTTCATTTACACATTTAATTATATTGGGTCAGAAATATAATTCACTTTCTCAAGCATTTACTAGCCAATATTTGATACCTCAAATTACTGTGTGTTTTCGACAGTACGTGTTAAAATCATCTAGTTCGAAAGACTCCTCAACATTCCGCCTACATATTTTCCAGTAGTTTTAGTTAGAAACTGCCCGTTAAATATTTATACCTGCTCCTATTCAGATACGGGAGAAAATGTCATTTTCATTTGCCATTGTTTTCTGACAGATTCTTTCTTAACCGGTTACCTGAGATGTTTCTCCGCTTTGCAGCCTATTACTTGAAGATGGTTAAACTAAACAAAGAATTATGCTAGTTTTGAGGTCGTTTGACACAAATTTCTTTAAATATACATATTCATAGTTTTATATTTTATTCAGCTAGTTCCTTGGAGAACGATTTGTAGCAAATTTTCACACGGGCTATCGAGCTGAACTGTCACGACATTCGTGACTTTAAAGCCATTAAGTTACCTAGGTGTTTTGATTTATTTCACCTAAATTTTGTGGGAAACTAAGACGTTGCGAACTGAGCAGTTAACACTGAAGAAGTAATGATTTTTATCGTAGATATTTCATTTTATTAAGAGAAACTTTTATTCCTTAGCCATTTTCATAGATAAAGTTGGAAAACATGCATCATACGCTGACAAACAACATGCACTATAAATGATTTTCAAGCTACCTATTTCATATAAAAGCAAAGATGAAACAATAAATTCACTTGATAAACTAGTGTATTGTACGAGTTCGCAAGGTGGCTGAGAGCCTCTTCATGATAATGCATACCGGCATTGAATTAATGAGACTGAAATTCCTCGCAATCTGAATTTTGATACTCAACACTAGCTGTACACCTGTTACAAGATCACAGGGCCACCCAAAATACTACAGGTACGTATGCTAATATACGTCACATGCCACCTACGTTGCAAAATTGGTGCCTGATATTGTTACACACCCTATTGATGAGAACTTTATTGATCAAGCTTGGGTTTACAGACTAACTGAAGGCTGTTGCGGAAACTATGTTGTCAATAACAAAGCAATTTGACATACGATGAACGACGGAAGTTGGTAGGGCACACTTTCTCAGTTCTGGTCTTGAAGTTTGGTGCATCTGTCTGTAATGCTGTTTGCAGGCAAACCAAGTAGGGTATTGGTTGTCTTTTGGTAGATCACAGCATCCTTTCTCATCTATCCGGCTGACATGCCTACAATAATCTTTATCTCGTTTAGATAGGACTACGGGAACAACAGGCTGCACCGTAACACCCACATTCTCGTAGCGCACGACGTTTGTAACGGGACACTGTTTTAATGGAAGAGTTGCACCGATATCTTGATAACCAACAGTACAAACTCATTCAAGCGCCGTTGTATCAGGTGACAGTTCGCAAACCATCCGGTATACCAGTAACAAAGAAGCCATTACGCGAAGTGCTAACATTTTACTTGCTCTCTACAGTCACTAAATTAAAAAACTAGAATATATACGACATGCGTATAGCAACAACATTAGAAGTGATTAACCAATGGGCTTTACATGGAAGAGGGACTATTGTCATTTCTGAGATAGACAAATTATCTACCCGTATAGAGCCAGATAGCAAGTATCGATTAACAGAGCCTCAGTGAACGCGAGCAATTTCAGATTTCGGGTGCAAAATATCAGGTTAAATGAGTTGAGGTGCTCAGCAGCATGAACGTTTCCTGTGATGTTTCATGTAATGGAGTTGGTGGGATTTCGTAATGTTCGTTCTATTGCCACTGTCTGTTGAGTAGTTGAACGCACCAACCACTTAGGCACATGTCCAGTCATTCTGTTTCGTAGGCATCGGTCTTTTCTACCGATACATACATGACTGCAACTGCAAATGATGTGACAGGTTAGATGAGAGACAGAACATTTCCATAGGTCATGATTATGAACAAAGCGAGCAACAGCCCCAGTTGGGAGCAGTAACCGCAAATCAGCTGCATGGAACGTACGGACCAGGATATACTGTAATTTTTGGCTTACGTCAGTTGTAAAGTGGTCGCTTTTGAAAACTAGTTAAGAAAGTCCTACATCTTAAGGGCCGTGAGCAGGAAGTCTTCATTGGTCTTCTCTGACCGTAACTGTGGAAAACTTTTCGGGATATCCATTTATGAGGAACACTTTCTTCAATCTTTCCTGGTCTGCTTACGGATATTTATCGTTGCATATTTATCCGGCTGTGCGAAACAGCGTTTTCATCAGACCTCGATTGTAAACAATTGGCACAAAAGGGGAAATGTCAACACTGATCGCCCCAAGTAGCCTTGAGGTGAACTGAATCATCCTGTCGTAAAGTGAATGAAATGTACAGAAAAGATTAACAGTCGTTAGCCTTTTCTTTACATGGAAAAGTAAATTTAGAATGAACGAAGGGTTCAAGAGTGTATCAAGATGTATAAGAATGGTAAAAATCAGAATATCATCCACACACATAACTCACAAAGTCTTGCACCAGCTGTAGTATTGGACAGTTGCAATTCATTCACTGTTGGGAATATATCCATTAACGTTCGGCTTAACGGAGTGTCCACCGTTGAACCATCAACCTGGTTGTAAGACGATCTTACAAAATCAAAATGGATATTCCGCGTGCACAAAAGTACAAGTTCTTTGAGCTACTCAATGAGAATACTTAGAGCCAAAGTGAGACTGGAAATAAAATAATAAAAATTATAGACTATTCCTCTGAACGGAACGTTTAAAAGTGGAGAGTCAACATTAGTAGAACACATCTTGTTTGAATTCATCGGTGTGTTCTGTGAAGTTCGTGTTAAGAAACGAAAATTTTATATACTGGGGGGGCAACGTTTGGACAGATAGGATGGAGGATGTCTACAAACCATCTGGCTAAATTGTGACGCGCTGAGGTGCTCGTGCACATGACTTGTCTTAATAGGATGCCAAGTTTACGTTTTTGACGCACCTTCTAGCTGTTGTATGCTGGTTCCAATTGGGTTGTATTAAAGTTCCGAGATGTGTCCATGTAGCACTAGAATTTCTGATTTTCTTGAGATTCATACCTTTATGAAGCTACTAGTGTCAGTCGTACTAGCTGGGTAAAATTTCCGCGCTTCCGCGCGAAATCGTAATCAGCTCTGTTCGTGATAAATGTACCGCAACTTTTGTCTGGCTGAAGGAAGGCCGTGTTTTTCATTTTTCGCAGTTGCTTTGAAGCATAACGGTGTTCTGGTTATAAGAATCATGACTGATATACTGGTAACATCAGAAAGTGGTGGGAAACACCACCCAGCTTTACGCAAAACCCACCGTTGTGGCTTTGCGAATTAGAGGATATTTCTTTCACTCAATAATACATTCTCACATCGCGCTTATAGCTGTGGTCAGTCGAATTAGCTAGAAAAGTTTGTTTTTAACCCAGAAAAAGTTTCCCCTAAAGTTATCGTCAACGTGACTGACTACGAGTTCAAAATGATGAAGGATCCTAGGAAACGTATAGGAACTTCACGCGGATAGTATGACTGAAAACAAAATTTTGGTAGATAGACAAATGTCAAAATGTTGCAAATCCCAATGCTACATGGGTACATCTTGGAACTTCAGTACATACAAATTTGGCCAATGAAGACCGGTACACTAGAATTATGAGATACTGCAAAGCATTACTAATCATTACTCGTTGTCCGGCTTTGTGCGTGCAAGCCGTTTCTCTACCCTGAAATTGATGACCGTTCTTTTTTCAAGTAAAGCTCAATGGTCAACCGTTTTCAATGTTCCTACTGCCGGGTGCCATTTATGTATGTATGTATATATATATTATAATACTCAACGCTCGTGAATGTAGGAAATAATCGGAACGTTAACATCTCTTGATGTTTAACATCCAAAACTGTTATCAGGCTCACCGTATGTTTGAATTCCCACTCAGACCGTCACAGGCCGTCTACCACATATGCTTAACTCAGGGATATCCCTAATGTCATCAATACGATTCAGTTTAACTAGCTCTCCTATGCTAGCCAAGATATTCCCAACATATAGTCCATGTTGCCGGAGTCTGCCGCAGCACCAGTCTGATGGCTCCATGACTGTTTGCATTTTTTTTTGATGTTCTGTATGATACTGGTGGATAAGAACAACGGAAGTGCCTGTTTTGAATTTAAAGAAACCCTTGTGACAGCTGTTGTCAGTTAATCTCTTTATGGTTGTCATGGTTGGAAAAAAAGGTAGTCGTTTTATCGGACGTTTTTCAAATGTGACAAATCTTTTAGGAAGACTGAGGGAAATTCTTCGACAATCAGCCACACGCTGAATCTCGTTAAAACAAAACTCAGTCCAAACGGTTCCTTCAACTTAATTAGCCGTCACAGCTTAAGGTCTGAGATGCTAAAAACACCCTTCGTTAATTTACTGTTTTACATCAAACGTTTGATGACCACTTATCTGTTGCCAACTACGTGTTACCTAAAGTCATGACAGTGATAATTATGGGGCTAGCATGAATTCACGTAGCATGGTGTCTGCCTTAGTATACTAGTTTTACATTTCACTTTTGCTCAGTGTTTTTCTAAGAGGAATGTGATGTCCAAGCATAGCGTGGTCTTATATTTTGCAACGGTCACTGTCGTCACTGTTCCATCCACTTACAATCATTTGAGAGGGTTTAGTGACGCTTTAATCACATGATCTACAATGGTCTCAGTTCACTGATTTTGAGTGCCGGTCATTCTGCTATGTATGTTAAATAAAGTATTTGTTAGCTGTTGGGCATTTTTACAGCTTCATTGCACAGTATATAATTTTTACAATGCTGGCATCAGTATAATGTTTATAATGTTTTCATGACTCTAGTTGTAAAAATTTGTTACAATCGTCATGTTATTGCTTAGTGCAACTTCTGTGCATTGCAAATTTTTAGATTTCAAACTCACTGATCAAGAAATTAAAAAACTGTGCATTGTATGGTTTTACTGCAAAACTAACTGCATTTTACTTTTGCATGCATAGCACTATCAAAACGCACATGTCTCCTGTCAACCACCGCGATGACGTTTATGAAATTAAACTTTGCCAGTGACGTCCAACGTACGGGCATGGTGCATGTAAACACATTCAAAACTCCGGAAGTGGATCAGAAATTAGTTTTTGGTCAAGTGCAATTCACAACCAATCCTACAAGGGTTTTTGCAGCCCTACGTGTTAAACAAGAGAATGCATTTAACGCAGTTCGTTGAATGCACATGTCAGTTCCTTTCAGATTTTTAAACGCAGGAGTTAGGATAATGTCCTTTTATTTCACAGAAAAATCTTATGTTCATACAATAAAATAAACATATTGTGGATCCTGCAATTCCAACAATCATATCAGAATCAGCAGTTGGCATACAAAGTCGATGCCGAGTGCAACAAAGAAGGAAATTCACGCAAAAGGATACTAGCTGTTGCTAAATCTCGTCGTCGTTTTTGTCATGAATTAGCACATCCAACTTTAAGACTATTTATGATCTACTAGTCATTTCAAAGTACCATACTTCGAAAGTTTATACCGTTTCGTGATTGAAGTGCTTCAAAATGCTTCAGATTAACCATGAGATACTAGAGGAGTAGAAGTATGAAAAGTCAGATTATTTTAATTAACAGTTTAACTTAGTCCTCCCTTGTTCACAGAAAATTACATCAATTCATTACACTAAGTTACTAGACTGGGATGTTTTGTGTGAAACCACGGTTGGGAATAAGATCGCAATAGGTTGCTTAACAATGCTTCATATGGTTTTTCAAAGGTGGACATTTCCCAAACACGGTACTTTGACATGCTCATTTCATGGTGCTTGCCTTAAACAATAACTAAGCCTTCGAAAATCGAATACAAATCTGATGCACAAATTTTCAATTGATTGAACATTGTACCGAAATAGCCGATCGTTAAGAATTGCGTTAAAAACTAACCGCTTGGCTTAAGCTCGGAATTGATTGGGGACATTTTATGAAATTGATTCAATATACGTGTACCAGTAGTGTTGACTAGGGAGTCTACCGTGAACGATATAACAGTTTGTCATCCTATACACTACTACATTCACCGTGTCTTCTGTTCACTGTTGGTGAATGATTAGCAAACTATTCACAATTCTGCCTACTACTACGCCATCAACTTGCTCATGTGAAAATCCGCTGAAATGCGATAAACGTACGTGCGAAGTGAAAACACACACTTTGATCAACATCAAGGAATAAACATGCATACAGCACTTGCTTATAAGTAATGTTGACATATTTCGTAGATGTTTCCGTCGTGCCTCATAAACTCTTAAATGTTTAGCCGTTCAACCCAACTGTTTTGCATACAATATTAATTATATACGGTCTATTTAACATCTGTCGCTGGTTCGAATCCAGCCAAAGCCCTGACTTCTCACAGTTGGGTCTCATCTAAAATCAAATTTTAGTTTTTGCCATTTTTTTGTTTGAATTCAGTGCGTCCTATACCCCTGAGCTCAACTGCGTTGACTAAATGCAGTGTATCTGAATGTGCATACTCAACTTATAACTGGGTAAACTGATAATGACAAGACTTACATGTTTCGTTATTGTTGCGGTTACCATATGTGATAAACTAGACTGACTGAGTTATAATTTGGTCAGATTTGCCTGTGATGCCCTATTTGTGTCTTTTAGCAAATCAGCCACTCTGAACAGCGGAGCGACGTCACATAGAGAACAGGCAAATGACCTCAATTCCAAGGTGGTCTTTCATTTAGTAACGTTCCTTTTTCTTCGTGGTCATTACCTGAAAACTGAGTAAAGTGATCTTCTTAGATTTCATCTTACTGGACAGGAACTGTGATGAATTTACTTATCATAATGACTGATTGGGGAGTAACGCAATAGTTATATTGTGTATTTAATGATAATAATAATGGATGTTGGTTTCAATCCTGTTTGATTGTAATGCTGAACTTAAACAGGACAATGGTCCGTCCTAATTTTGAATTAACATTGTTGTAAAACTTGTATGAAATAAATCGGTAAACGCAGGCAGACAGGTGGAACTCAATCAGTTAGCATAGAACAAAACGAACTAAGCTGGAAACTGGAAAATATCACACAATGGGTTAATTACGAGACGGCTAGACGGTCAAAAAGCAGACTGTTAACTGAAACTGTTGTATTACGTGAGTAAGTTAAGTATTAAACAAAAACTGAAGAGTATTTTTCGAACTTTTGAAAAATCAGTCACTCGCGTTCTTGGTTAGCGAATGGTTTGGTAATGCAGACTTCAGCAAAAAATACATTGGAATTTATATGAAAATGAATGATTTGGTACAACGAACGGATTTGTTGTTTTACATTCACTTGGCTGTAAATCAATTGAAAGCTGTTTATTCAAGCGTTAAATATAAATTTTAAAACGCCCGAAAATGGCTTTAATTTTTTCCAACGTTTGTTGTCGTTCTTGATTGATGGTATCGACATTTTTGTTAGGATTCAATGGTATAACACTCCACTCTGGTTGATTAGAAACATATTAATGAGCGTTTGTTAAACACCACTATTACGGCAGTTGGACTGTCTAATTTATTTCTGCGCGTAATCTCAAAGTAGTAAGTTTGAGACCAATTTTATCTTGTTATACTTCCATTCGGATGGTAGTGGAACATACATTGTGAGATCTGAGCACTTCATTTATTCCCAACAGTCGGTTACATAAGACAACCAGTTGTACAGGTTCAGCGCATGGCAAAATAAAACAATCAAACGAACAAACGTCACATCAGCTTAATCAGGATGAGCTAAACAGTTTCCTATGTGTACGAAAATTAGTCGGTTCACTTCGATGGATGTGCTCATAAGCAGATTGATGGTGTAACAATGGGCAGTCCGTTGGACTCAACAACGATTGATATTCTTCTTCGTATAGTGTGACATTTTATCAACTACTGAACGTGGTCCATTCATATATCATTTACATCAGTTTACCTTCCCTAACCGGAATCTCCCTGTCACCCGTAAAAAATTGTTAGATGACTCATTACCATTCTTGAATACTCCCCTTTACAGACGTCTAGGCAGTTCTGATAACTTGTCGGTTTTCGGATGGCCACACGAAACAAAGAGTACGTACAATTCTCTTAATTTGTGCCCCCGGTATTCAAGTGTTATTTACTGCGAACGCTTCTTCATTGGGAAAGGGAATTGTGCAAGACTGACCGTCTAAATTGTAAAGAGAAACTCTTGAAGAATGTTCTGTTAGTGAATAAACATTCAGTCAAATTAGCTGAAATTCAGTTTAAGGAGCAAATGGCCAACACTCAGTCACAATTATCACTGAAGTGACAGGTTGCCATCAACCTCCCTTACACCAGAGACCAAAATACCGACGATGTAAGAAGAAAGTTAATACCTGCTACTGATCGCACTTATCCCGCAGCGGAATTGCGTTTGTTACTCTCCATCTGAAGAATTGGCCTTCTCTGCCTTAATCGTTATTTCCCGGAATACTGCCACATGTGATCCACGAGTTCACCTGTAGCTGCTGTGACTCATACATTAGCAGAATGGATCGAAACTTGCGAAGGAGCAGAGCGTAGCAAATACCCAACTGGCTGAAGCAGACAATGATTCAGTGCGGGTCAGCAGATCAAAACCCAAACAGAAATCCGACGTCTTCGATCGCAAAACATATAAACGCAACAAGTCATATGGGTGACCATAGCGCTTCGCTTATGGTCTTATTGAACAAAAGTAACTTCAATCTGCTGGTGCTTTCCGAAGCGTTGTTACTCAAGTGCCCTCTGTTGACAAAAGACACCGACGCAATCGGTTCCGTTTCCCTGGCGCTGAAACGGTTCACTCCACCAGGATTATGCTCGTGTGATGTTCTTCCGCTCCACTATTTTTTCGCCTTGCGCCAAACCAATGTAACTGAATACTTTATGTAATCGACCGTTGAGAATAAAGCAAATGCTTGCATCCCACCGTGTGTTTTCCTGCTCTCTTAATGAACCTGATGAGTAACTCAATGTTGTGAACTGTATTTGTTAGATAACGCTTATATGAACATGATTTGCAACGTGAAAACTATTCGAACGGTAACATTTTTATTCAGTAGGCTTCACGTCCGGTATGTTTGCCTCATACTTTTTTGTTTCACTACAAATGAAGGTGGCCCGCACGATACTTTTTTAACGAGACGGTGTAGAAAATCGTTAAATGTGTTCTTATTTACCATATTTGTGCTAATGCGAATCTAGCGGTAAGAGTGATTTTGCCCATCCGAACAGAAGGGTACATTTCGAAAGAGAAGATAATCGTACTTGAGAAATTTCGAGTTTCCCTAGCACTGTTTGAGGCCCGCTGTTGCCATGTGGCCAATATCTTTATCCCCATTATAGCGGTTACATGGTTGTTCTATTTGAATTTAGGGGATTTGTGCCCTACGAGGTTTCTTCACCATTACTAGTTATGTAAAAAAGTCTTTCCCTACAATCACGATCATCCTCTAACGTGGAATTAGGGCACTTTCTTACATTAAGTTATGGGTCACACAAACTTTGATCAATACCTCAGAGTATCACATTTCTTTTGCTGTATGCAATAAGACTGCATATCGGAGTTAATACAAAGTTCGGAGGATCATCTGCCTTGTTGTCACTAAAAGCAAAATACTTGGAATGACGCGTCTGTTACAATCGGTTCAACTTGAAAGTTATTACAGCGGCTGGCGAAGTCGAATTCTAATGCAATTAAGTTCAATTGAGTTTTAAATACACAGAAGGATGAACCAATCAGTTTGTAGCACCTAGTGTTCTCATAGCGTCAGCAAATATACTGGTTCAACTTAGTTTTAATGTATACTGTCTTTCCGGTTTTTACGGGTTACACTAGTGTTACTGATAGAAAGAAAGTGGATTTTGGAGTGGAACGACAAACGTTAAGTAGAATTACATATTTTAACCTGGTTTTTTATATTTTTGGTTAATGTTTTTGTGTAACGGTTACAGAATATGTATTATGGCGAGTGAATAACGCACAACACATTGAACGGCGTGAATTCAATGTTTAATCGTGTGTTACATTAATCAAGAGAAAGCAACTGGCTATACCACTACCAACGTCGTATTCTGTCCTCCAGCAATAAGCCAAATTTATCTCTGAATGCAGTTTTATTTATTACTGCTATACTTGGATAAAAATTGAGCTAAATCGACGGCCGCTATTAACCGTAAATGCATGTGAAGACGGATGTGACAGATCGAATCAGTGAATTGAACATTTGCAGGTAGCGAAGTCATCATTTATTTCATCAGTATGTGTAGTTAGTCCCGAAAAACCTTCAGGATAAAACTGCAGACGTTTGAAACTGAATAAAATCCAGGGTAGAGTTTCGCAGTTTGCTTAATTCTTAATAATCTAATCTAAGCACATTGAAATTGAAAAATCATTAGTAACATTGTGATTTTGTACCGATGGCAACAATGTTTTCATCAAATTAAGCTCTAAGTGAGTGTTACTAATGCCTGAAAATTAAAATAATCGAGTTTTTGTAGCACTCAGTTAGGTTCACCAAGACTAAGCAGAGGAGAGGGCATGATATTGTAACATAACAATGAGTCCACGCGCTTTAGTACGTGAAAAGAGATATCGTATAAAATCGCCACAGTGCGAACGTAGTACCGGTTGTAGTGAAAGTGAGAAGCTATTGTGCTGTCGGAACTATGGCTCACGCGCCAAATTTGATGTGAACCTAGTGTAACCACATCAAACTAGTGAATAAATGGTCGACGAACACAAACTGAATATTGGAAATGTACCTGAAAATAGCCGTCGCATGCTTGCGACCACACAATGAATACATCTTGTTAACAGCTTTTACAAGTTCTGTCCTGCTCTGTTACCTTGACGTGATGGTCTTCTTTGTGCACTACACTGAACAAGAGAAACATGTAGATTAATGCCTCGTTCCTATCGGGTACTACAAACGGGACAAACAAACAATACCAACTAACCATAGGGTCTCGTTGCACCATTCAATATGTATCAGGTAACGAATTGGTTGGAGACGAATATGTGGAAACCTGTAACAAATCTATTTGTATAGATGAAGCACTGCCATTTTTAGATTGAGGATGCCAAGAGTAGAAGCAATACGCCCAGCTAGAGGGTATTCTGAGAGCAAAGTAACAAACGATGACCTTCGGTGTGTTACCTTATAATTTCTAAAAACCTATGCTGGATTTTCGAAGTCTAATGTAGCTACAAATTTGTCAACTGCAAGTAATACTGGCATTTCAAGAATGCCCCTGTAGTTAATTGAGTTAAATATGATCTCTTTGACGTGGCATATTTAAAATGTCAACACGGCCTGCACCTCGCGCTGTAGTCTCAGGAATTCTTCCACGATTCGGAGTTTTCGAATGAGTCTTCATGTGTCGAAGATGCATCTGCAGATGTAACGCGTGTTGTCCTTCTATGTTACCCCTCCTTCAAACCCAGCATGTAGACTAGTAAACGGTCAGCAACCCCTTGATGCTGATGTCAATTTTAGTCCTGATAATTTGCTTTCTCATTCTTATATTTCTAAGGGTCAGACTATGATTGATTATGTTTGCGTTGTTTCATATACTCACGGTATGTTTGGGGTTCTGGAAGCTATGAAGGAATCTGGCCCAGGAGGAAAGATACGAGGAGAGATAAAAGAGGTCCATAAACCTTGTGTCTCGCCAGAATTTTTCACTCTGTCAGTCCCCGAAGCACCGCTGAAGTAAGAAGAATTGTCAGTTGCTAAAGAGGAATATAAACTATATAAAAGAAGACGAGCTACAGCGGAGATTGCTGGGTGCTTACGAACACCTCGAAAGAGTGGTTGCTTTGATAAAACCAAAGGAATGCGACGAGGTAGGAACATTTTAATCACCTGCCCAGTCCTATTAGGTGAGTAACTTTGACGAGACGCTGGAAGAATCACTCAAGTCACTAGTTCTGTATGTAGGTTTTCCCAAGCTTAAGGTCAAACCGTTTAGTGGGTCGTCAGGACGCTTTCATGAGGTTCTTAGAAATTTTGAAAATAACGTGACCGATTGAATGAGGATAACGACAGCTTCAACATTTTATTTATTATTGCCGTGGTAGATCGAAGAAATCCATATGACACTGTGTACTCTTACCTGGATCAACGGGATGAAAATAATCTATGGGCATACTTATAAGTCACTTTGGTCGCTTACATCAGATCGTCCTGTGTGTAATGCATGAACTGTTTGGTGGTCCTAAGTGAGGTATTTCTGACTTGGATGGTCTCATGCGCTTAGCCACCCAAATGCGAAAGTGTAATATCAAACTGTCTCAATTAAGCCGATCAAGAGTTTTACTTAGATCTGCCTATTCGGTCTGGTTGATTGAACGATTTCCTAGATGCCTACAAGAAGGATGAACTGATATGACTTACAAATAATGACGTCTAAGAGGAAACCCATCTTTGCTGATTTAATGGCGTTCATTGGAAAACGAACATCTGTGGCCAGTGGTGAACATGGTCAACCAGTTAGGCTGTCCGATGCAAAGTCCATTACTCTTAACACTTGAGATTTAACTGAAATCATGCGGTCCAGATATCATGCTAACGTGATGGTCATCAGCTGGAATAACCCGTTTGCCAGTTGCTGCCTGTACAGAGTTGACTACGACCTTACAGACTGTATACACTTCGTTGCTTAACCGTTGAAACAGCGTCGGAATACAGTCAGACCCAACAGACAGTGTTTTACTCGTCTGAAGGCCAATCACATGACAAAGTCATGTACAGCCTATGTTGTGTTCAAGGTCTGACTGTGGTGAGCGTCGCCATAATCTATCGCACGATGACGTATAATCACGAAAATCTAAGACAAATGAAGAAAATGCACACTGTGGTGCAGCTTTTGCTAGTCTCAAAGGTGTTCATTTGATCTGTGCACTTGTTCGGCTATGAGAAAAAACGTGCTCAGTAAGAACTTGCGCATTTGTTGACGATGGGTCGGTACCACATTAGTAGACGAAAGGGTGGCTTGCAAGCTCGATTTACCAAGTAATCCGTGTGGAATGTCGACTCGCACTCCGTATAGCGCTTGCATGATGCTATGTCGCCGAGTGACATGTGAACTTTAATTTTTGGACGAGACCAACATCACCGTTGTAGAGACAACTCATGGAACTCATGGAATTTCAGCAATGGGCTCACCTAAAAGAAGTTGATTTCGATGGTATCCTAAACAAAGTGTATATAGGTTCTTATTGGGTGCGATGTTTCCGTGGCTCATTAGATATTGGAGCAAAGAATACTAACCAGAAAGAAATTGTAAGCTATTTGAAACGTTTTTGAGTGGAGCTTCAGGACTGCAATTTGTGCTACACCTGGACTGCCTAAGTATGTAAACCAGGTGAGTGGTTGGCTGGTGTTTTCGATCACAATTAGATGAACGGAGCATCTCGAGAACATCTGCTATGTCTCAGGAATAATTTATTTTGCCAAGACGGAAGTTTCTCTATCCTTTTCGGATGGTCACTGCAAAATAGGTTTGACGTTGAGGACAGGGATGAACCAACTACCTGATAATTGTTCGATGTGCAAGTGACGTCTGTACCTATTTCAGTGAAGGTTACTTAGATATACCATATAAAAATGGAAGTATGTGGCCGATATATCTAGCCGCATCAGGACAGGCTATATAAGAAATGCCTGTCTTAAGGGGGGCTCATTTTGCCGGTCTTGGGTATCTACCGCATCATCCGGCTCCTAACTAGAATAAATCAGAAATAATGAGAATAATGTTTGATTGTGCTGCCATCTAACAAAAATTATCTCTTAACCACGTACTACCACAAGAGCATGATTTGACCAAAAGCCATATTTAAGTTCTTCTCCGAGTTCATAAGCATGCAGTAACCATCACAGCAGATACCGAGGAAATATTTTTCCGCATTCGGGCTCCGGAAGTTTACAAGTGAGAGATTGGCTTCCCCTGGTGTAGTTCACATTTTTGTGCAGACCTCCTAAGGTATATGTGTTGAGCGTCTACCCTCTTTGTACCAGTTTTTCACCGTTCTCTGCAAACTTTAAGTTTCAACGGGTGGCTGTTAGCCTTAGCAATATCAAATATAAAGGGGAACTTCAATATAGACGACTGCTTATTATCTTTAAGAACAAATAACGAAACTATATTTGTTACAGACAAACTTTGCATCCTGCGACAGAAGGGTGGGTTTCGACTTACAAAGTGGAAATTTAACGGTGTCGAGGTTTCTGAACACACTCTTAGAGGATAGACTGTGTTAAGCGGTCAACTTAGACATAGAGGGTTTCTACTAACAAAACGTCTTAGGTTTGACGTCGGAAGTGATATGTGATTGTTTGCTGTTTCAAGTGAACCTTACGGATGCGTCTTAGACCAAAAGGAATATATTGAAATGCGTTGCCTCTTTATATTCGTCCTTGACAGCGGTTGCTCCAATGCTACTCTCAGCTCATAATTTGTTGCAAGACCTTTGCGATCGGGGTATTGGTTAGGATAGTTTAATAGAAGAGGCAGGTCGTCTAATCCGGGAGATCTTTCAAGCCGAATAGGGTGCCTCGTTGTGTTTCTGTGAACATATCTACTGCCACTTGAATAAAATTGTACTTGTTTCTTGACGCATCTGATGTAGGATACGGAGCAGTTGGTTATATTAGATTGACAACGTCAGACGCTTCACTTAAGTGTCGTTTCATTTTGAACAAATTGTGAGTGGCCCTGCGTATAATAGTCACCATCTCAACATTCGAACTCACAACGGCCATCCTCGCAGCAAGACCGATGAGGCTCCTTGTGGACGAACTGAGAATGCATATAGGCCACGTAGTTCTCTGGACGAACTCAATGATAGTACTGCAATATATCTTTGTGCTTTGCGATATTCTTTGCAAAACGAGATAAGATAATGTGCGAGTATACGACTATGTCACAGTGGAGATAAGTGCCTTCTGAGCTGAACCCGGTCGATGTAGCATCGACGGGATCTTTGCAACTACCTTCACATGAGATGAACCACTGAATCCAGGGACCGAGGCTTCCAGCGTTTTCAGACAGCAGCTGAAAATAGTCATTTACTATTAAACTAACATATAAGGACTATGAAGTTAGGTGCGTTTTAGCTGTAGATACTGTGCATGCAGTGAATGCTATTTTTGAATGTCTGATACCACGATGTTCCATTTTGTTAAAACTAGTGAAGGTAACAGCGTGGACCTCTCGTTTCATTAGACCTGTTTACGTACTAAAGTCTGGAAGCCAAATAGATCCGATGGAGTTAGAGCCATTGCATTTGTTCGAAATGGAACTGCAACCTGGAAATTGACCATGCTACCTCGAAGCCAACTTTATTGACAAAAAACATATGGGCAGTCTGTCCCGAAAACGATCAGTATTAACAGACAACTTGTTGTGTCCTGGAAGAAGAACAAGTGGTGACGCCGACAAAAATGACAGAAAACCTGTTGTTTTACCGTCGAACGGTACGGTCACATAGGTTGTAGTTAAACGTTATCATTAGTTGAAAGGTGATGGGAGAAGTTGATTCTGGTTTGTGAAGAGTTGCTTTCGAATCTCTATTGCACTATCCTTTGATGGCTATTGTGGGTTTGCCGTATAGGAGGCCCGAGTGGCTTTCGAAGCTTGGTGTTAAATGTGTTGAAGCTCATTCGGTATATTTTTCGTCTCTTGTTTGGTATGAAACGAAGTAACGAACCTGTTGAGGCATGTTTGGTTTGTTTGTAGAGAACCGATCCTAAGTTTACCTTCAGTTTTCCTTGGTGTGCGCAGCAATGATTAAGTTTGTACTGAGACTGCACACAAAATGTTTGATTCCGACTTGTTATAACTAATATTGCCTATTTATTGAAATTCTCATTAAACTGGTGATAAGTAGTGCGGTAACTTCTATAATTTAGAAGAAACCCATATATGAAAAATCTGAATTTCGACTCGACTTGAACCAGCAACAGAAACAACATGCCCAAGCGATGGTAGAGCATTTGCCGTGCATGGGCATATTGTTGCTGTCCCTCGTTCGAATCTAGCTGGAGTCCAGATTTTTCGCAAATGATCATCTTCGAAATTCTGTTTCTTAATATTGTCGGACACGCTCTCACCTTCATCTGCACCTGATTGTTTTAATGAGTTAATTTCCCGTTGACTGGTGGTTATTTGCGGATCCGTGTTTGGTTGTTCTATTTTGAACGTCTTTTCTGCTAGACAGGTTGTGTATCCGGTTAATCCACATTCAACATGAGATAACACCTTTATTGCAATTTTTATCAAACAGTACCGTACGAATTTCAATCTTCTTGATCAGTTTTTCTGACGTATTTTGCATATGACAGATAGTCCCGTTAACCCGACTATCTGAATAAGTGATATCGCAATCGTCTATTCATCATCATCATCATCATAGACAGCAATACACCAGTGGTTTACACTGATGCTTAACTGTCACACAACCA
>JTDE01000972.1:8002-19602 GCA_014338405.1 Paragonimus skrjabini miyazakii | reverse complement strand
GATATGCACTACTGACGAGCTCTAATGAGAGCGAAACTCGAGTCTAGTGCTTCTTTTCGAAACGGGCCGACTGGAAAGTCTATGGGGATGCGACAGCTGCGATCAATCGTGGGTGATGTTCAACTTGAAAATTAACCAAATCCCCGACTACTCATCAGTAATATTACTGTATTAATTTGAACAATATGTACTAGAATAAGGGCCACTGAGTATGAATTAGTGGAACTGTTGGAAAAAATGTTAAAATGACAATTTTTTCCAAAGCTTCAAAGCTATTAGTAAAGTGGCTGAAACCGTTCAAAGTCGGCGATGCGTGTTCCCTATTCTCTGGTAAGTCCGGGTCGGAACATTGGTCGTACATGAACCCTGTGTTCTTCCTGAACCCCATAGGCAAGATTACGGTGACAGATATTGGCGCCAGTTTCAGTAGATTGTTTAAAGTCTGCAGTACGCAAATTGCACACAATAGGAAACAGTATATTTCAATTAGGACTGTTCAACGTCGGTTGTGAGCAGAAAGCCTATATGGTCTACGTGGGTCAATTATTCCATAAGCATAGTGTCATACTGCACACGTACGTAGATACCCTTTTGCGACAGTTCGATTTACCTGATCTGTGTGTAATTGTTTCAAGTCTGAGTAGAATGTATAAAAGTTAAAGACGACAGTTTTTACTATAAATTACCTATTTTAACATCAGTACTAAAAATGAATGATGGGCGGTTGAATTTGTTTGAACAAAGTGTAAAGAGTCAGTTTCACTATATTTCGGATATGCTTCCACTACACCCTAAATAATGAAAGTCTCATTGCTTGTCGTGGTTTCACCAAACCGCTGTTAGGTTAGTTTTTGTATAAGCAAACAACTAAGTGATGGTTGACATGGATTAGAAAGGCAAACATGAAAATAAACGTTAGCGAGGTTGTAGTGTGATGGTCGCTCAGGAGCACAAATAGGTTCGAAATTCGGCCGAAAATGTTCGGAAGTAATTTGTCGTAGGTACAAAGTAAACTAGCAAACGCTGTTGCACGAGCTACATACTTGTTTGTCTATGGTAAGTAACATGAAATATAGAAGCAAAATTGAACAATTCACCAAAGATTGTTTACTCTATGCCAGTGATTGAGAAAGTCAAGCTATTGTTCAGGTCAGATTATTCGAGTGAGTGTGAGGTCTCATGCCTCATGCTCATTAACCCCGTTAGTGCAACTTTGCGGGAAGCCCGGTTGAAGTACAACCCACTGTCAAAAATCTACACACCCAGGGCTAAATGTCCTCGCTAATATTGGTTTATTTTTTACAAACAAGTATTTTTGCAAATTTAAAGGTTTCAACTGGGTTGACGATTATCGTTATGATGATGATGACGATGATTATGATGAGAACTAATACTGATAATTATTGCATCTACGACTTTCCGAATTTGAAAGTTTTTATCTAAACATCTGGGAATAACTAACGGTTTTAATTCGGTGTGTCCATTATCTTGAACAAACTGTTGCTTTGCTTTCCTTGAAGGAATATTTAAAGCAACTACATTTGTGGTGAATTCACAAAAAGGTTTGCGAATGAACCACCTCGTAACTCTCGGCTGATCATCACCCAATTTTGTCGCAAGAATTGCTCAATTCCGAACAGCAAACCCTAATTACTTAGACTTGTTCCTTTATTTTTTAACGATTTCGTACACCTTAGATTCTCATGTAAGTATACAATATAAGCATGCAGTGTTTACTTTCTTATGCACGGTTCATATTAGTGAATTATTACGCAGACAGCATCAGCGCATTGGCACCACGCTTTTACTTAGACTGCAAGGTGGCGTTAATGTATGTTTCATAACCTCAAATAAAAAGTAGTTACGTAGATCTTGAATTGATGTTTAGCCATACAGGCGTGTTTTTTTAGTTGTTTCGCTGAGACTGTTGACACTTTGACCTGAAAATATGTACGAAACTGTGGCTCCTATTGAACGGTGAACAATTTCGACCAAGGCCAAAAAATCCTAAGAGGGCAAGTCAAGAATTCCTTGAATTGTTTCCATTATTCTGTTTCGATTTTACGGATGAAAACCGGATTGAATCAAATACTCATCTCTAAGTTGTGTGCTTACCGGTTCACAAGCTGAAAGGTAGTATAGATCGCGGAACCACAAGTGACTAAAACTGTTCACATTTTATAACGTTATGTTGTAATCGAACGCAGATTATTTACCACTTTGAATTTCACATTAACCTTTTGAAACGAGATAAAGACTACATTTTAAATCTCTGAAATGACTGAAAGTAAACAAGAGAAAAATAAACAAATATTTTCCGGGTTTCGTTCTCGGGTGTACTGTCAACCATTGTATTCTCAGTTGATTAAAATAATACTAAAAAGAGAAAGACGTTGGGTATTGTTTATTCGACTTTGCTTTCAATTGTTAAATTTTTAAATAATGTACGTTGTAGAAAAATTGAACAAAGCAAATCGTCATCAGAATATCTACACAGAAAGGTAACGTATAAAAGAATTACGAAAGTACATCGCAAAAAGTATAAACACGTATGGATTTAACTGGCGGATCTAACATTTAGATTGTATTTATACAAAAGTAAAATTATCTTGCATCTGTGCTTATCTGAACTCATAAGTGGCTCACATCGAATCACACCTTTGTTTCGGCCCATTCATGGCAAATATACGTTGAACTTATACAAATGACCTTATCAGAACAAGTGTTGGTATATATTTTTGTACTGTGGACAGTCGAAGCTTGTAAACAAAATGAACGGCTGGAATGAATTTACAATCTCAAAGGAATAAATCCGAAAGGCTCTACAGTAAGCTAACCAGACTCTTTAGTTACACAGTATCACGTCAACAGATGAGGGTTCAACTGGGTGCACACATACCTGATCACTGAAATGACCATATGTGCACATTAAAGTGACATTTGCGAATGGTTTTTGGACGCCGTAGTTCGCACTAGTGCGGTCTACATAAGAAACCAAATATGGCGTTGTTTATGCTCGAACCGAACAGTACACGTAAAATAGAACAAATAAGTGAAGTTGAACTTTGGAAGCTATTTACGCTGCATTTTCTGGAAAAAAAGGAAGGTTTGATAGGGAAAACACCTGAATTAGCCTTTATGCACACCTTTCAGGTTATCTTTTTTGGTGACGGTTGATCGTCATTGTGCTGAAGTACCATCACTAGAAAGCACTCTGCACAAAAACGGTTCAACTATTCACACTACTAAAGATCAGGTAGATGCAACAAGCAACAGCAAGACTTTCATCGTGTGAACTGCTGGAATTGTTGCAAACGGAAATAGAGGTGCTCTGTTAACACAATCTCAGACCTAAATTTGAAGTTTAGGACACTCTTTCATGAACACTTTCGTGGCTTACAAATGCAATCGACCTTTCGTATAATTGCCTTCAGCTTTGTATAAACTTTATTTCGGGCTTGGCACATTGTATGTTGTGCAAGAATCTCCTAATCGTGGAAATTAGCCAAACAGCATTGACGCTCAGATGTTGTCAATCTTTGATAGGTAAGTTATTTGTATGCATTGAGAGAATACTTGACTCACAAACCGTACAAATTGAATATGCTAACAGTTCGAATACTAGAACGTTCTTGGTATACGAAATCTACATTCATTTGTCACGCGGTTGTGTGACAACACTCTAAATTAACAAATCTGCCTCAGTATTCTCCAGTCACAACCGTGGAATAAATTAGTACATACATGCTTGTATAAATATACACATATACATATTCACAGCAGACAGACATACGTGTATAGTTGACAGCATCTGAATACAAGCTTGTCTGGTGTTCTAAGGTGAGAGATTGCTATGCAAACAACAGTTTTGTGCATTGTATCCTGTGGAAATGCTCACACGATCCGTATTCATTTTAGGTGTAGGTCGTTTTAATACAGATGGCTAAGATTGGCTGGCTAGAGGGATGGCAAAAGGCGATACTTACTCACCAAAAATAGTGAAGAAACACATGCTAGTAAGATAGTCTCGTACGAACCACTATTATACAGAAAAGTGTTCGCTTCTGACGATTAGTGGGTTTGCTTTTTTCGTCTGGGTTTTATTTGCAGTTACTTCTCACTTGGTGACTCATTAAACCTATCAGCCGACATGTTCTCACGTCAAACAATAAAACTGTGAAGACCATGTGAAATGATGTTCCACGCGTACTCGCCAAAATCGAAAGTTGGGTTAAACTTCTTGAACTGTAACGCAAGATCAATCAGGTTTAGGAAACATTAGCGAAAACTTCCATCGCGTTTGAAAATACAAAGCATTTGAGACGGAAAGTGTGGTGACTGCTAACAAACAATGAATAATTGTAGATTCCTAATGAGTAGTCGGGGATTTGGTTAATTTCAAGTTGAACATCACCCACAATTGATCGCAGCTGTCGCATCCCCATAGACTTTCTAGTCGGTCCCTTTCGAAAAGCAGAAACACTAGACTCGAGTTTCGCTCTCATTAGAGCTCGTCAGTAGTGCATATCATCGCCACCGCCGGGACTTGAACCACGGATATGCTGTTCATGAGGCAACCGTGTTTACCACTGCGCCACTGACTTCACGTTAGGCACGACCGAATCATCATACGTGAACACTCAACCACTTTCGCTTGTGAGTAATGATCAGGTTGCCGGATCGTCTCGAAATGGAGACACAGTTACTGTCTGTTAACTCCAATCGATAACCCCGCGATTAGGACTTCCTAGACAGGTCGATGATATGCACTACTGACGAGCTCTAATGAGAGCAAAACTCGAGTCTAGTGCTTCTTTTCGAAAGGGGCCGACTGGATAGTCTATCGGAATGCAACAGCTGCGATCAATTGTGGGTGATGTTCAACTTGAAACTGTAGATTCATTCAGTCACACAACTGTGCCATTTAATGCTGACAGTTTGATCTAATTTAGATTGGTAGTAGGCTTTTTAAAAACTTGACCACCCAAAGTATGTGAACAGTTACGAACTAGTGCGATTTAGTTCACATAAACTCTTAAAATGTAAAGCAGTTACGTGTATACTCTAGTGTTTCGAACAGTTCCGAAATACTATCATCCAAAAGTTCACGATACTTTGTAAGGCAGATTACTCATGAAGATTTCTTCGGCTGCAGCAAACGTCCAGAGAGCATATGCTGCTTAGAGTCAATGAGTGTCACATCCACGCGTTCCACAAATTAAGTACAGATAAAATATATTTTGAAACATTCTGATGCATTTTACGCTGCGTATATCAACAGGCCTACGTATCAGCAGTTTTGCAGTTTATGTACTATTCATCGATCGTGCAGACATAAGCGGAATTGTTAGTTTTCCTCCCAGCTGTACTTATGTAACTTCCAAACTTGAATCTCGGTGGAATATGTTCCTTTCTTTTTGTTGCCTGACCAGTAATCTAGTTGAAAAATGATCCTCATCGTGTGCTTGAAGAAGACAACAGTTTAAGAACCTCATATAGGAGTAAATATCTGAGGCTGATACACCTATATACCCAGTGCCTCTTATCATGTATGAAGAGAAGTTGCCTGCAACTGTCCACTTACACTCAGTGTGAAATGAGTATTGAAGAAAATTTGTAACCGGAAAGAATTATTCAACCCAATCCTATCTACCGATCAATTATGCACTTTGATAAGATGATTGAATATGGAATTAAAAACAGTGATAAGTAAAACTGCAAACTAACTTTTTGATTCATTGCAATGCCTTATAATCAGAAAAAATAAATGCTTGTAGAGTATATGACAGACTGATGGGCCTCCTTTTGGATAAAATGAGAAAATAACATATCGAGGTATGTTACTCACCTATCAACCAGTTTGCTCATTTACAGTCGGCAAACTGATGCGCCGTCATGCTTACAGAGAGGGTCTTAAATTCAACATCACTTAACGTTGAACGCAGTGTTTGCCTTTCCATAGGATTTTCACAGTTAGTCTCTTCTCAATAGAAGTAATGAATTAGAGTTTCGGTCTCGAATCATTCAATCGGGAACTGCGTTTTATTGACAGGAACACAAAGCAACTTGCACTGAGACTTGACGTTCATGAAACTCATTCACCTGAACTTCGTCAAAATGGGCGTCGAACATTTTTCCAACAGTGCTGGGATTTTATCCGTTACTGTTTACTACTGAAATCTTGCGCTATAGATAAATAGCAATATCTCAGCCAGGCAGGTGTCATGCTAGGTTTTGTTGATTTCCTGAATCAATGAAACTGGTTCTACTGTAGTTAATGACTTGTTTTTTCAGTCGACTTAGAATGCGACGTCAACCAGTGCACAAGTTAAATTCCTACAGCATTGAAATTCACATACAAGAAAATCCTAACGATTTTTATATTTAGTAGCAAACTTTGTGTTACTTTCAATCAACTACTAAACTTGAAACATCAATCGTTTGGCGTGTTTAATGAGAATGTCTAAAAAGCACTTATTTCTTCTTAACAATCAATGCAATGTTTTCATTGAGCTGTTTGTAAAGTTTGGGTTATAAAGACGGACAAATGCTAGGAATCGATGTCAGATGTAACCAAGGGACGTATCACAGAAGTTCAGCTGTTACGGATGCCAGAGTATCTTAAGCAGAATTTGAAAAAACAAACACAAACATTTTGCGTAATAAATTTTACGAAAAGACGCAAGATACCAATGTGCTTTGCTTGTAATGTCGTTGATCGAACAGTCAGTCAGTAGACAGACGGTATACAAACAGTTCAGTAGCAACACGGTTGGCATGGTATATGTTTGCTGTCTGAAACAAAAGGAATATCATTTAACAAATTGGCAGAAATAGCTGCCGGTCAGCTGTTTCATTGTCTGCAATTTTTTGCTTATTTAATATGGAACATATAGGGAACGACTGAAATATATTTTCATGAAAATTGCATGTCGACGTAAGTTGCTGGAAAATACCCGGTTTAGACATTAGAAGAACGTGTAGCGAACAAGCATGTTTCGATGATTTACCATCAGGCTGAATACGACACGTTTATACGGGTTAATCATGTGGGAAAATGTACGGTAATGAATCGAATGTATTGTTATCAGTTTCAGAAAAATCATGTCGACTGTACAAATTATTGGTGGCCTTTACGATAGCGGTCATGATTACGCAATCTATTCGGTCCGGACGTGGACATCTGGCCATGGAAGATTTAGTGTTCTGACGAAGTGTTTTTGAATACATAGTGGGAGGAGAGCAGGCGGATAGCTATTGCTTCTGCGACTGCCAACAGGCGCTCTTTGATCCATTTTTGTTGTAATCCACGAGTGTGATACATAGGACGAAATGATTCTTCGGGGTCGACTGAGTGACTGGACTCTATTAGGTGCGCAGTGATAGAAAACGAGCAAGATTTTGCTAAGCCCCAAGGTAGCCACATCGGATGATGCTTCCGAATGCGTCCAGACAATCGCCGTGTCGTGCGGCTTACAGAGCTCGTTCCAAAGAAATAAACGAAATGGTATGCACAGTAAGAGGCAGCATGAACAGGCAATGTATCTTTCAAATGAGGGTGCAAAATCGGTGTGAAATTAATTTGAACACGCAGTTTTGCTGTAAACTAGGTCTTGCTTAGGGCTACGTTAAGTTTTCTTAGGCATTATCGCCCTTGAAAAGTAATTAAATATAAACGAATTTTTTCTCTACAGTGTGTTGATTGTTCAACTTTGTGCTATTTGACATATGCCTGTGAACAAACTGTAACATGCAAGCCGGCTGTTTACACTCAGACTGTCCGTTACATTTACGGACCAACTGTGCTGCAATGTGGAGACACCAGGGAACAGCGTTCTTCCGAACTAGGGGTTCCAGCAACATTCCTGTAAAAGGAAACGACAAGAAACAAGCATGAGCCAAAGGTTCAGCTAGCTATGCACACGAAATACATTAACGATGACTAACACGACAACGGCAACGACAACACGGCAACACGCCCCGTCATCAATTCAAGTTCAACATGTGCGCGCCTGTTGGTTTCGGTCGCACATTACAAAACTGTTCGGGATAGCCACTTTCAACTAGCACTTTAAATATGAATTGTCTTACCTCCTCTAGGGTGTCAGTCGAGCATATTTTTTTAGCCCTGTTGATCACACATCGGATAAGGCTAATTTTCTGTCTTAATAGTACAAAACTATAAAAGTTTGTATATCGTCCAGTCCACGTTAATTTACTGTGTAGTTTTCTTTTTATCATCCCATGTGAGCGATGGGATAGGAAGACGTCTAACAACGAGGTACCTTCGGATGACTCAGATTCCATAGTGAACTGGATATTTCTATGGGCTGAGTTGAACCGTTCCAGTATTCCTTTACGCAAATAATATCATCTACATATCGTTTGTAAAGAGTGAGCGAGTTAATCGTCGTCGCTAGCACACCACATTCAACCTTTGCCATAAAAGCATCGACTAGTAATGGTCCTAATGGTGACCCCATTGCTACCCCGTCCTTTCGTCGATATAGTCTACCGGAAAATTGGAACTGAACATTATAGGTACAACGGTATAACAACCTTTTCAATTTTTCTATCGATAATCCCACGTTTATGGAGTTGTTCTCAAGATAGTGGCCTAGAAACTCAATTGTTTCCTTGAACGGGATATTAGTGAATAAATATGTTACATCATGTGAAAATATTCTTTTTCCTGACACGTTTAGTTTTTTCAAGGTTTCAACAAATACGAAAGAATCATCCAAACTGTGAGCCGCTATCTATCCTTTTACCGGCTCTAACACCCCAGCTAGCCATTTTGCAGCCGCAGGATATGGGGAATTATTCACGTCTAAAATCAGTCAAAAGGAAATTCCACATTTGTGACCCTTAGGCAAGCCGTAAAGTCTAGGGATAACAGTGTCCACTGGTCTGACTCTCGAAAGCGTACTTGAGTCGATAAGTCCCGTCTGTTTCAAGCATCGCAACGATTTTGTTAAAACCCTCTCTGCAGTTATCGTTTTATCCCTTTAGTTGTCTATCCTTACAAATTTGGTTGTATCTTCCAGCAACAAGTTCATTTTGTTTAAGTTGTCAGTCTTATCGAGAATGACAACTCCTGCGCCTTTATCAGGTTTGGACGTATGTCTAGAAGAGCATCTGTTAGTAATATGGATATGTTGCTTGCAGAGTATTTGGTAAATGAAGGGGGAGAGAGTGAATTCATTAATGACTGATGCTGAAGTGGTTAGAATTAAATTAATTAACAAAAGAGACAAAAGAGGATTCATTAGAAGCATGGATGTGTCTATGCATGACACGCGACCTAATGAAAATTGTCTATATTTCAAGAGAAGATAATCAGTGGCTACAAAGCCGGTGAGTAACACACAGTCTAAAGTGATTGCCTTTAAACAGTAAGCAAAAGCGCAATTATTTTTCAAAATAGATCTATACCATATTTTCACAAAGAGAGATCATTAACTGTACAAAATATCCGAGACCAACTACACAAAGAAGCTAAGTTATAGAAGAGACCGTATGAATATAACAACTCAGAACCCCGACAGACGAAGAAGCTTCTACTTGAACGATAAGGGATCGTTGGTTTGCAACAACACAGATAGTAAAATTAAGTTGACTTACTCAAACTAAGGAATTTGTTGTCGTCCTGTCGACCATTCTTTTGATGTAGACTGGTTAGTATACATATTTTCACAGTTTTGTCCCGCTGAAGTGCAAGGAAATTAGGTGCATTTTCTGTTGAACAGAGCGCAGAAGATCTGCACACGTGACACTCTCCAGGAAGAAGCTCGCCCTAGTAACAGATATCGTGGAAGATTCATAAATAGAAATTTGCATTCCGATATAAAATTTGACTTTGTCCAGACAGCGAAAAAAATCCGACTTCTATCTGTTTCTCATTTAAAGGTGAGGTTAACAATGAAGTAGCTACTTGTAGAATTTCAGATGTGGTCAAGTGTGCCTACCTTGAAGCGAGACTTATCGTGTCGTTCAATACCTTCCTGGTACTGGTGTCATGCCTTAATTATAGTTGGCTTAAGTTATCTGCGTTTATCTGTATCTACCCTCTCACCTGTTCTGATGCAGCCGGTTACGTTGGGAGAATCACAAGTCAGCTATCGGAGAGAATTTGTAAACACCCATAGAAATGACTTTGCAACGGTTCGAGAAAGCCCATTTCTATTGCGATTGGCTCCTACTTACTTGACACTGGCCCTTAAGTAAATCCGGATGAAGCGTTCAGAGTCATTTACAAGGTTCGTCAATCCTGCTGTAGAGTTGTCAGAATGCGGTTATTATCAACGACCGACGGTATTACTATCAGACTTCACAAATCCTACCTGTATGCCCAAAAACAATTAGTACAAACCCTCCACATCTTTTGGTTAATCATTCCACATCCACTTGAAACAAGAGCAAGCGTGAACCCCCTGAAACTGACGGGCATATCTATCATGACAGGCTCGCGCGACACTAACACAATCACCAACATTCCCACCCTCCCCAGTAAACTGTGATCCGTATCGTCTCTGTGATTTCTGAAGACCTATTTGACTCGTTGTAATTTTCATATATAGCTCGCACTCACTCAAAGTAATTATAAAAACCTGATGAGAGCTACCCAGAACAGTTGCTTAAGAAACTGAATTCTCATTTTCATGAGTGCATTATTAAATTACCAGCCCCAGACGACCAAATCACCTTTGACCTTAGTCGTCTCAGCTCCATACTCTTGTGTCATATCGACACAAAACACCGATAGCTATTTCTTGTACTGCCTGCTTGAATTCAGAACTGCAGCGTTGCCTCTTGTCGGATTCATAGATAACCGTTGAAGTAGAATTTCAGGCAATCCACCTTGGAATGGCTTCCTATAGTGAACAATGATTTATACTATTTTTTTTAAAAAACAATCGTGATATCACGTATTTGGGTGACCACAGTGCATCTTACAGATAGTTCAAAAGACGTATGATCTAAACAGTCTACCTAGCAAGAATGATCAAACATCAAGAAACATTCATTTGAACCTTTCTGTACCCATCAAAATACCTCTGTTCTCGGCTATTTTCAATCACATGGTGTTCAGGATATCTCCAATAAAATTGTTTTAGTTGATGCCAGATAGGGTTGATATTTGGGTGCCAATTTAAAGTAAAACCTTGTGAAAACTTGTGAATATCTCTAAGAACGCAGATAAATTTTAACCCATATGTCCACGAGGTGAGTATAATGGCTCGTTACATGGAGTGCTTAATTATACATGATTTTTCTTGTGAAAGAAACCCTTGCACAACTTAAAAAATTACCAGGGTAACTACGCATTATTGGCAGAAAAAGGTGAATACCGGGATATGAAGAAGAAAAGCCCTTATAAACTTCTTGTTTAATCATACACCTGTTACAATGAGAAAATAACGATTTCTAATAAAAATTTACTTTTGTAAATAAATCTAATCAAACTGTCGATAAAAAAGTTTGTAAGTTCAAAACTTTTCCCATTCAAACATATCAACGAATACAAACAGAAGAACTCGGTCAATTCCTTCAGCCTTCTCTTTAATGATGCGGTTGTACAGTATAACCGGGCATGTAGC
>JTDE01000971.1:115172-131319 GCA_014338405.1 Paragonimus skrjabini miyazakii | reverse complement strand
AACTAACGAAGTTAACTAAGAAGTTACTTACATAGTTGATGCGGGACAATTGATTAGCCTGCGCCAGAGGACCCGCGACAAACTCGCACCAAGAGGACAAGGTATCAGAGGGAAACGCAGAGTTCGGCCATTCTGAATAGCGCGGACTATGGAAATGGGGTCAGTCTAATGATCTTTTAAGCCGAACAGAAGCACTCGATAGAATGGTTAGTGGCCGTGAGCAAAGACCTGTGTGAATATCCACCTTCTGTTCTGAACTCAACATGGAATAATCAATCTAATGTTGATTGCTATTCACTTTTACCTGAAATTGGCGATCGACTGTGTTATACAATCAACACCATCATTAACATAATTATTGTAATCACTATTATAATCGAGGATAGCAATAAGTCAGTGGTTCGCGCGAATACTTTACTGCCATATAACTATGATAAAAACATCAAATTATGACCGGGGAAAATGAAGGGAAGGAAAGGTAACCTAACAACCCAGAATAACTAGGCGGTGGAGGATTTGGTTAGTTTCAGGATGAACACCCCTAACTACTTATCAGTAACTTGAAATATCGCCTAG
Source organism: Paragonimus skrjabini miyazakii (assembly GCA_014338405.1). Lineage (NCBI taxonomy): Eukaryota > Metazoa > Platyhelminthes > Trematoda > Plagiorchiida > Troglotrematidae > Paragonimus > Paragonimus skrjabini miyazakii. The sequence continues at coordinate 130,743 of JTDE01000971.1, read as the reverse complement.
AAAGTTTAGTGAGACCGGAGATTTCGATTTGTTTCGGACATCCTAATCGCAGAGTTACCGATTGGAGTTAACAACACAGTTATTGTGTCTCCTATCGAGACGACTGAGCAAATTGATAACTAATTACAGATGAGAGTAGTTGAGCACTCAGATATGATAATTCGGTCGTGTATAATGTGTGGTCATTGGTACAGTAAGCAACACAATTACATCATGAAAGTTTGGCCGGAGTTCTAGTCCCGGCCGTGGCAGGAATATGCACTACTGACGAGCTCTAATTACAGCGAAACTCGAATCTAGGGTTTCTTCTTTTGGAAAGAGGCTGACTGGAAAGTCCACCTGAATGTTCAACTTGAAAAATAACTAACGCGAACATTTAATATTAAGTGTCGATACCTTGGAAACAAAAAAAAACCGAACTAAACGCAAAAATAAGGCGTCGTCAACAAACTATCGGCTGTCATTGGCCTACGTCATTAAGTATACTTAATTCACGGAACGACTATATCAGATGTGTTGATCTAAGGAGGTTGATCAGATCCGGAGTAAAGGGCATCTTTAACACAGACGTCACTGCAGCCAGCAGGAACATAAGCAGACACAGTAAGACAATTTATGAAGGTTTGACGCTCACGGCTGTTCTTAAAATCATTCAGAGCAAAGTCATTGTCACTTTTGCCGTCTTAGTCTGCTGTTACAATAAATCGGGCAGTGCTGTTTTCACAAACGTCTGATGATGTGGGGTTCTCAAACAAAGCCCATATTGAAAGGTAGCAGGAAAAATGTCATTCTTATTTCAAGCCCTAATCTGGAGGACGAGGAGACTGTGGTTCATTCGACCTCTACCTACTGATCTGCTTGACGTGAATGGTTATGTCGGTATGACCACTACATCATCCAGTTTGGCTCGATAAGCCATTGTGATGCACAAACCGTCAAAATTCGTCAGGATCCGGCTAAACGAAACTGAGAACCCTGTCCCTAATGATTACACGACTCACATTAGACACAAACGTATTGCAACACCGATAATAACACCAGTCCCATAGATTAGTTGCTTATGGCACGAACCACGTATTTCGTGTTTCCTCTGAGTAGTGTTTACCGGGTTTGTGAACAGTGGCAAGGGCTGATCGAAAAATGGGTTGGCTGTATACTGGTCGCAAGTACCGTATTGAACATAACCAACACTACATAGGTCAATGAGTAACCAAACAGCTTCCATTTGTGAATGTAGCGGGTCTGTCCCTCTGACCTTACACATACTGCATTTGGGAGTTGAAAGCGGGAGTGTATAAAGCAAGATAGTCGAAACGTCCGTTTAGTTTGTGATATGTATCAGCCCTGGGAGGTGTTAGCCGCATGTAGCGAGAGCAGTGCATTAACAATAACGAGGTTCATGAGCGTGTCGTTGAAGAGGATACTCTGCCGACAACCAATTGCAACAGTTTCGTTTCACAAGCCTCCTTGGCTCGGACAAAACCATCGTTTATTGTGTGAAGTTCTGTGCTAGGTGAGGCTGTAGGTGACAATCTGGCGGGCAATGCATGGCCGGTTCGCAGTAAAATAGCCTTGATGACAATGCATGTTTCAGCGTTCCTGATTCTACGGTTGAGCCGAAAGCTCAACGAACACCTAGGGTTGGTAACACTTTGAAATATAACGAAAAATCACAGTCCATGAAGCTGATGTTGCAAGGTGCTGCGTCCATAAAATTAGTTTTTGCTTCACTCGTAAATTACTTTGCTTTCTGCGATTACTTCTTTTCACTTTCCACGATGTTTCCTGCTTGATTAGATTAACTGAGCACTGACACCGGCTGCGTGTAGCCGGCTAAGGTGAAAAGTGCATTAGATATTAACCAGGAAATCAGTTATGAAAACAAATGATATAAACCTACGATTCCATATACCAGTTAACGGACAAATTGGAAGAACAAAGTGAACTACGTATTATGTGGAAACTATACCCTACTGATGGTGTTTTAATGGAGTGATGGAACCTTGAAATATGGACGAAACGAATGCGCTCAAAGCGAAGCCAATGACAACAGTACGTTAGTGAATGAGTTGGTGAGTAAGTAAGTCCGCGAAATAAGAATGATATTCAATTGGTAACGTTGAAAAACTGTCTAATAATTGCAATGTCAGACTGACACTCTTTAGGGCGATTGGACGCTGCTAAATATACAACCGCAAATAAAAACACTGCAGGTTAATGAGGTGTATCAGGAGTATTACTAATGTAACCTAAATAATATAAAAATCAGTCATGAGGTTGTACAACAATATGCGGCGGATGATGAAATGTGAAATTATCAAACACCTGGAACGATCAAATGTGGTCATTTATCAGATTGCGGCAAACACGATTGGTGGAATCCGTTTACGAACTACTCTATCACAGTTATCGGGGCCACAGGACAACTACGCATAACTGTCATCACAAGTAGCTTGCGCTGCACCACTTGCCAGTCGTCACATACCCCGAATCCACCGCAAACCAAAACGAATAAGACCAGAAGGTGTAAATGAAGTTTTTTGTGATCCTGCCAGCCAATATTAGCAAGCCAGACAGTACAAAATTGGAACGAAAGCAAACAAACACACGAGGTTTGGAAGCCAAGACAGGGTGCGCATTTACTTGAATGTGTTAAAAGAGGATTGATTAACGAGGTACCGTTTGGAAAACACTGATTTTCACAACTCGCAACCGCGGCTGTGCTGGCCAACACCGCACTTGTTATGCACAAGTTTAAAAGTGCATGTTTGGGTACAAACGGATACAATTTTTAAAAAAACTGTCCAATTATCTAGCTGTGTAGTGCCAAACTATAAACAAACACACATACCATGTGGCGAAACAGGATACAAAATATACGAAGAAAGTGGTCTAATATTGACAATTTAAACTATGAACGAACGCTAAAGGAACGGATAAAAATGTGAGACCAGTGACACAGAGTTAACGAATGTTGGCCACCGGTTCATTCGATGAAACGATACACATACTGCTTGTTACAAAAAAGCTCATTGCCTACTGGAGTATGGCAAGCAGTCAAAACTTGCACTGCTCATGCCACACTCGGCAGACAGCTATTTCAATCATAGCGTCCGGCTCTTATACACCCACGTATTGAGAGTTAGGGTTTACCGTTGGATAGGAAGCCATCGAATCTCAGTGCGCTAGTTTGATCTACAGCTGAAAGACAACAATAGCAGTAGCGTAGTAAACTTTGTGAGACAAATTAGACATTCTCGAGGATACGATGAATACATTAACCAGCTATATGTGTAAATCATTAGGAGTGTAAAAATTGAAACGTCAATCAGTCGTTAATTTCGAGCGTGTAAATTGACATACTGACTGAACAAAGCTTTGAAGCTATCATGAACAACAGAAAAGAAATTGAATGTAAAAGAAGGAAAACAGTACAGGACATGCCATTGAAAGAAAACAAAATGGACAGACAGGCAGGGATGAGTATAAAACTGAAAAACAAAACATACTGAGCAAAACTACAGGCTGAGAATGAACGAGTGAGCAATATCAGTACGTAAGGAAGGCATTCATGGCAAGGAATGTATAACAAACTGTGGTTTGAATATAAACGTGAGTAGTCGAAAACGGGCATGTTTACTGTACACTGAGTATCTCACCACAAACATACAACCACGTGTAAACACTTAACCCTGCATTAACTCATTCGTACAATTAAACCAGTGCTAGGTAATATTTTTCGATTCAATACATATAGTTTTGTAACAATATGCATCAACCTGAAGAAACAATTGAACGGAGATGCGCAACAGCAACATCAACCTAGTACTTACCAGCTCGTAGATAGGAGCACAATTCAGGCACCCAATCGCACTCGTTCGTGGCACCATTCGTCGCAACTGCATCCAACCTTTCATCAGTTATCGGCCCCAAACACTCAGTCAACGACGATGTAGAATCTTGTGTATCGGACTCTGCCGCAGGCCCGACAACTGCCGTTAACAAATTGGCGATTAATCGTAGGTGACCCCGATATCCACATAACCGACTATAGTGCAAAGTAGAGAAGTGAAACAGTAAAATGAAGCATAAACAACAGGTGAGAAAAGGAAGAAGTTGAGAGAGAAGAATCACTTTTCCAATGAAACCAACTGTCCGTACAGGGCAAAAATTAACTTTGAAATATGCTAGAGTATATACACAGATATAAGTGCAAAGGAAACTGGAACCTCACGTGTTGAGCAATAATATGATTGAAGAAGGAAAATGAGAGGACAAACAATGGCATAGTTAACTGGCCAGTGATCGAACTTATTTTAGACAGCCAGAAAGCAGCCGCCAACAGCAAGCCGTTCAGGAGACAATGTGTTGACTTTGACAAGGGTGAAACCCTTCGTCATTAAGGATGTGAGGCCCTAAGACCTGGAGCAAGCAGAGGCATAAGTAGCACAGGTTGATGCTATCCGACCGAAGTAAAGTAGGCTTGGTAGATTTATCGGTAAAAGGCAACAATCTTTCTACAAGGAACAAAACGACCAGCCAGTATAAATGTCGGGTAGATCTAACTTCGCACAAAGTAATCGACAATAATATACAGCTTGGCCGGAAATATGGCACAGAAAAGAACAGCAGTGCTAGGCAGGAGAGCAGGTGGATATGCACTGCGCTCACTTTGCGTCGTGGCCTGGTTGATTGAAAGGTCCATAGAATTCCCCACATGCCGGTGAGTCCGCACCATGTGAGCACACATACTCAGCAGTCCGCTATTTCGCTCGATAGGCAGATTGCCTGCCTGGCTCCGTAATGTGGTGCACACAACCGATTTGCTGCTGAATCGTCGAAGCAGTCAGGTTCCTGGAATCGGTGTGTTGGTTACGTTCAATATGAGTGGCCGTGAGTCACGTTTGGTGTAACATTTGAATGTGTGACTGTTGTGCTCCGTTGACCAGAAGTTGTGTCAGGTCAGCTGGACCGATCGATTCGAGCAGACGCGTGTTCGTACCAGTGGCCAATCCAATTGACCTAAGAAATAGCTAGAATGAACGGGCCAGCAAGCAGGCGAGCCAAGGCTGAGTAAACAATACTCGTAAAGGCGAAGTGCTTGACTATTGGTTAGATGCTACACTCCAAGTGCGTTAGCAGACGGGCTACAGCTATAATGACAGACAGAAACCCCCCAAAAGTATTAAAAGTGGGATGTTTCCAAAAAGTCCAATTGGCTTCCAAAACCTGTTTTACCTCGTTATTCCTCGCGAATTCTACGAGGATCGTGTACCTTCTCATTCTGTCAACTTGTTAAGACACTGAGTTAATGCAAAAAGAAAATCGAACAGTTTTAGGTGGTGAATTCCGATGCCACGTTCGGACCATTTTTCTACCTGTGGCAAAATATGGTTTCACTTCCATGAGGCTCACATTTGTTTGACATCAAAAATCCTAAAGTCGATTGTAACTTTTGGTGTGTTGAAGTCCGCTATTGTTTCTGTCAGGCTGGTCTAACAGATTATTTCTATTGATTGATTTCTTTCTATTGACTATTTTACATATAATCTTTTTTCTCCACAAACTTGATGAGTAAGCGTTCCTTTGTCTCAGTGAACCAGTTAATAGTATGCTCAGCTGTGGATCCATCTAGCCACCTACTTATGAAAGGCAGACAGTGCATTGCTGTAATTGATATGCGTCCCACATTTAAAAAGAACTCTGTCGTTTAACTTAACTGTACAGTAACTCCGTTCTTTTAAAATCTAACGAAGTTCTGAATCTCAAAATTTAGCAGGTAGTACATCAGATGGCTTACTATATCTTCATCGGTCTGATCTATTTGACTTTTAATGTGTAGTTGATTAAGATAGAATACAAAAACACAAAAGCTGCAGTCAAAAGGGGTGTGTGCACATATGGCATGGACGCGCTCTGCGCTCTTTTTTCCCGAGGGCTGTCTTACGTTCGGCTGCCAAACATGCTTTCTGGGACTGTCACCAACTCAAAGGTGTTCCAGTGAAGTGAGTGAATACACTGAAATCGTAAGACCTCTTTTAATACTCAGTACGACAGTATACGTGACTACCTCGGACCTTTAGTCGAAGTGTCCAGCGCGCCAGTCGTCCGTGTGGATTCTTCGCCGTGTTCAGCCAGATCAGCAGTTTGTGGCCCGTCTCAACATGGAAGGTGGTCGTTATCAGGTAGGTCTTCCACTTTTCCAACGCCCAGGCGATAACTAGGCAATCTTTCTCTGTAGTACAATACTTTCTCTCTGCTTCCGTCAGTACTCGACTGGCGTACTCAGTCATCACCGACGCTTGTGGAAGAACTACTCCGATTCTGATATCACTTGCATCCAGTGACACAATGAATGGTTCATTCGGTTTGAGGATCGTCAGATATCGTCGAATGCTGGCGGCTTCCTGCTTGAGTTGGCTGACTGCTTCCCCAAGGTCTTCAGTCCAGACGAACTTCTTCTCCTTCCTCTGCAGTTGGAAGAGTGGATATGCTTTCCGAATAAACCGCGGCATAAATCTTGAATCGTAACCAATCATTCCGAGAACGGACCTCAGCTGTTGCTTCAGTTTTGGTGTTCGGATATTCTTGATGGCTGTCGACTTCTCTGACAGTGGTTGGGTTTTTCCGTTACCAACTGTGTGTCCGAAGCAAAATATTGAACTGCGGCCAATTTGGCATTTCTTACCACTCAATTTTAGACCGGCTGTGTCGATTCGTCATAACACTGCTTACAGCCTGTCTGCAAGTTCCGAAACCGTATTGGAGAACATAAAAATGTCGTCCCCATATATGGTTACTCCTACCAGATCATTCAGAATGCGAAGCAAGAGACGTATGAAGGCAGCTGGAGCTTTGTGCAGGCCGAGCGGTATTCTGAGGAATTCCCATTGCTGTCCGTTTCTAGGAAATGTGGTTTTCGCTCTGTCCTTCTGTGTCATTGGTAGCTGCCGAGAACCGGAACACAGGTCTAGGAGGGATATTAATTTGACTCTGTGCAGATATGTGAACACATCTTCCATCTGTGGCATCGTGAGCGCGTTTTTGATTGTCGCTCGATTCTGAAATCAACACGAAATCGGTAGGTTTCATCCGCGTTCCTAGTCAACACGACCGGTGACGAAAATAGGCTGCTTGTCCTTTGAATTATTCCTTTCTCCAACAACTCCTTAAACTGCCTCTTCACTTCCGGAAGCAACTTGAATGGTATCCTCCGGCTTACTGGTCTGCATTTCGCATCTGGCTGCAGGTCTATCGAATGTTCCACATGTGTACAAAATCCGTCTGGTAATCCATATTAGTGCATATTTGAGCGAACTCACCAACACATTGTCTGATGGCTGGAAAATTGCATTCCGGTAGAGATTTTGCAACGACCCTGCCCACTCAGCATTGCTCCTTCGTTTCCTCGCGATAGGATTTCACATCACTACGGACACGCAGTTCACCCCTCTTCAAGTCTACGTTTGTCTTCAGTCTACACGGCGGCATCTATTTATTGTTTGTTTCACGTTGTCAATTATTAACATTGCGTGGCGTAGCCTGGCGCCACTGATCTGAATTTCGACATTCTGAATCCTCAATGCTTTTAACGCCGTCCCATCGACGGCGACTACCTTTCAGTTACCGAGTTTAACGGTAAATTCTAGCACTTTGCTTGTAATTGACGCTTCTGATGCCATATTTAATACCCTAATCTTTTGTTCCCTCTCGATCAGAACTTTTACCCGTGGAACGCTCCCATGACAACCTGTTATCACCAGAAAACAGGGAAACGTCTGTTAGGGCAGTGGCCGGTAAAGTGACATACTCTGTCACAAACAAAGCGGCGACTACGGTGTGGCTGCTCACGTGCCCGTGTAGCTTATGGTCTTCTTGGTTTCACGCTCGTCTTCAAACTTTCCACTGCTTTCGTCAGTTACTTCACTTTCTTTTTTAGCTCACTGAATTCTAGCCGTCCGACATCAGCCCGTATGGATAAACACTGCGTAATTCCGACTAACAGTTCGCTACCTGTGATTTCACAAGTCAGGTCATTTGAACACACTCTTGCAATTCCTGCGGCAGTCTCTGGATAAATCGCTTTCTCACCAATCTGTCTTTTGTTTTCTCGTTCGCTCCCGGTAGACCCAAAGTCAACGGCCGTAACAAGTGCTGACAGTAAACCAGAGGGTCTTGAGTGTCGCAACACCCGGCGCCATAGAAACGATCCATTGCCCGCCGTCGGCCTTGTTCCTTAGTAAACTCTTGGATCAGTGCAGCCCGTGTTTTCCGATACGAGGTTGAGGCCTTTGTCTGGTTGCTCAAGGCATTGACAGCCTTCTCCCGTCCGGTGAGCGGTGTTCCCAGTGCTGTCAAAAGTTTCGCCTCGCTTTTTGGTTCGTTGCACGCTGCAATCGTACCAAATTCCGACAGTCGCTCTTCCATGTCCACATCCACGAATGTAGTTGACCATGGCAGCGCCATCGCGTTGTGTTCAGGGTACGGCACCAATGTAGCAAAACGTTGTTCAATAAAACACGTTCAGTATTGTCCAACTCGCACATCCCCACACTAGGCGCGCACTCGTGTTTATGAACCGGAATTTCAGTCTATAACACAACGACGGTTTTTACGCACACGTTATGTGCACTCTGACTAGTTTTTTGCGTGTGGCTGGTCCTTTCTGCCGTGGGTTTGTTTGCCTGCCATTTTTCGCCCGTTGTTCCGATTTCGTTGGGTGATGGCTCATCCGATCTCCCGTTGTAGTTTTTTGTACATTATTTTGTACTTCATAATTTTCATCGGTCTTCACAAGTTTCCCATTGCTCAACTTCATATGTACACACGATTTTTAAACCATACGAATCGAACGAATCAATAATCAGTAATACAAATTACACCTCTAGGGTCGCGAGTCCTGCGTTCTCTCTGTGTTTCGTGTCGCTTGTGAACTGATTTTTGGAGAATTAAAGGTTAACGGAATCGACCATCTGTTTCAGCACATTTTCGAACTCATCTGTCGTCGGAATTATCTCCGTTGTGGCCTCCAAAATTGGTGAACAACACGGCAGATCGTATTCATTGCATACTTCATTCAGTGTAGTGGAACTCTAGACCAACGCACCTTTACGAACTAGTGTGAGTCAATTGCTTTAAATTTCATCACTTTTTGATCTCGTATTCATCAACTGAATTTTATGTAGTCTTTAGATCCACTACATGAATTGGTTGCGTGTTCGTGTCACATCGGGTTCACCAATTTATTAATCATCCATCACAGTATCAGCAGACTGTATGGTATGCTCCTTGAGCTTTTGAAGTGTTGTTACAAGATTCAGTTAGCTCTATTTCCGCATTTTCCCTCGTAGGCAGATCGTTGGAAACTGTCGAATGCTTCGCGCACCTAGGGAGTGTCATCTCACCAGGTTTTAATACTGCTGATGAGGTGTCAATGAAGATAGGAATAGTATGTAGCGCAGCTGTTATTTTCAGTCATTTGTGGTGCGACAGACATCCAACTGTTACTAGAAAGGAGAGAAAACAGTACGAGAGTGTTCTACGGGCTACAGAGGTGGCTTGCTAGAGTGGAACATGCACACAAACTGTCGGTACTTGATAATCGTTGCCTTCACCAGTTGGGTTGTATTCAATGGGCTGATTCTGTGAGCAACTCTACAGTCCGTCGCAATCAATAATCGAGGTGACGAAAGTACGCAGGTTGCGTCAGCAAGGTTACGCACTTCTATAGGGATGGGGCTTCTGTCTCACCGCGCATTGTTCAGTGCAACTGTTGACATTTGGAAGAAAACACAATGTGGACAGGGGACGACGTGGTCAAACGCTATGGGAGCTCTGATAACCCTGTTGGGCAATGTTGTTAGGGGACTGTGAACCACCTAAATCGCTGGTTAAAAACGGTCTTCGATATGGAAGTGTGTCAAGGTGAAAAATTTGGTTTGTCTATTCCATGGTTTCTCATGATGTTTTCCTTACCGCAGTTACATGCAACTGTCTTAATTTGACGATACGTCACATCATGGACCAAAGACAAGATCAATAGCAATCGGATCCATTGGGATGGGTAGGTATGCGTATAACTTTGCGTTCAATAAAACGTCGTAAGGTTGCATCGATGAGATCGGTTGTTTGGCAGCGAAAGTCAGGGTTATTTAGTCTCAGAGATGTGTAGGTGCGCTAAAGATACTAACCATGCGTTTGCATGCTAAGCACACTTTGCTGCTACCATAAGCGACTGATTGAAGATGTGCGACGGGAGCGGAAAATGTGGCGTAGGGAAGTGAAGACAATTACCAGTCGGCTACATAATATGGAACGCATTCGATTCTCATACCGAAGACCCTGTGACATACAATCTGTGGTAGAATGTTAGAAGAAATTATGGGTTCACTAGCGCGAATGCATTTGTTTTTTTTTTTAGATGGACCGCCTGCTAAATAGGGGCAAGCATCAAGGGTTTTTCAGATGGTGCCTTAATATTCGATTCACTGTTTGAAAAATTTAGGCACCTTCATGTCCTTGCCTAACATTTGGATCTAGAGCAAAGTGTGTCCATGATTGTTTGACAACTCCTGATGGGTGTCAACATAAGAAGCATAAATGTTAATATTGATATCGTGGTTTAAACACCTCCATCTATATAGCTGCCTGCAAAGGGGTTGAGTGAGCAACAGCAACACAAGTGTCAAACGTGGTTAAACAGGACATGGACAGATTTTTGTAGCCTAAGTATGTAACATAAAAGGTTGAAGCAAACTATAAAACTACGTGTCTGAGATTACACATCAAGGGAATCTGCAATGGCAGATTTCCGACATTATCGATTAATCTGGAGAATGTCGGAATGCAGCGGCCAAAAGTTACATATATGGATCATTTTATAGATGCCGGACTTTGACCTCAATTGGACTGTAAACGACCAAGTTCACTATGCTGTTTAGAAGATGTACATAAACAGGTAAACAGTTGATCAACAAACAAACAAAAAACGATGTACCAGAATTTGTCAGCCTTGCAACACTACGGTGACATGCAAAACAGTGACACTGAACTTCTTTGGTGCAAATCAACAGAAAAAATTTGAAAGTAAAATACAACGACCATCAAAACATGCCACTGGAAGGTCCGGTATTAGGTCACAAGAGTAGGAGTCACGTGAGGACTTGTGGTACAAAAACACACATGGAAATTTAGGTCAAACAAACTAGAAGCTTATGCAAATTTGTGAATGCAGCATGATGAGGTGATCGCGTTGTAACGCGTTGTTACGAAGATAAGGTAGGCGGGAGGCCGCAAACTGAACATCGATCGTCTCAAATAGAAACTAAATCAAGGCTCATGATATGAGATAGTAAACAGCGCGTATTATAACGTGTGCGAGTAAACGACGACAAACATAAGTAGTCTCGTGCACCGGTTTCACGTTTTCAGGAGCCACAAAGACGGAAGTGCGCCGAAAAACAGCCAACAAAACCCAATTCAAACAGCAAACTATGGGAAAGAGCTCAATCGTACAGGCTACGTCTTTCAAGCGAACGAGAACAGCTGATGCATCTAGAGACGAAACGAACAATCGGAAGTGTGGCTAGAATTTACTCTTCCAGCGTGTTGAAAAGTGAGTGCCTGCTGATGGCAAATACATTCAACTTCAATGCGGATATCTTGAGGGATTGAGTATAAGAAGAAAGCGGCTAAAGTTATCATCGCTAATCCGTATGTTCTAAAACTATGGACATAGTTGTGTGGCGATTCCATAGAATTCTGAGTTTGTGATGATCGTCCTCAACTGCGTCTGATCATAGTTAGCCAGTGACTAACCAACAGGCGAATGTGTCGCTGATGAGCTGTGCTGAAACAAACTGTATGAATTGGACAGTGCAAATAAGCACCGTATGTGTGAGTCGTCAATCCATCAGAATGTTCAGTTCAGATAACACGGTTAGCAATCACGTATTGTATGTGTCAGTATGATCGACCCACATCACCGAGCTAACGAAATGGTCAAAATACAAAACTAAAACGGCAAACAACTCAAATATGTAAGTGTGCGTCCCCATCTAAATGTGCAGTACAGTAGCTGAGCTCACAGAGGAAAAGTGAACGCAGTGTATGTGCGCTGGCATTCACCGGAGGCGCAGAAACACTTTTCAGAAATCCTTCAACAGGCGTACAGTCTATGCAAAAGTGTCATACGTCAGTATATTCAGAAAGCATTGTGTTCCAGAGATTTATCTTTACGAAGGTCAAATGGTGATGCAAATCAAATGCAGTCATTGCCACTATCTGTCCTAAACAGCCGTGCTACATACTAGCATCGTGTTTGCACGTACCTTGTGTCCACTGGCTACAAATGATGATGAGCGATTCCAAACTATTATCACATGCCGAAGTATATCGCAAACTGCTAAAAACGGACCATGGGATAAAATAACAGATAACAGCTAAAAACGACAGTCACAGGCTAAACAACAACAACGGTTAGCAGAAAACGGTAATCGTTGGCTGGAAAACGATCAGAAAAGACAACACGACAGTAATAAACTGTAAAATGTAGTCACTAGGTAGGAAAGGAGACCGGCCTAAATTTGTCATCCAAAAGAGACGATACAATGAGACCGCCAACTCGCATACTGAAGAAATCTGTTGAGTGGAGCCTGTTGGACTTAAACTGAATAGGTATTGAGTGAACAACCGTGACCCCATGGTCGCCACCAGAATCGGTATCTATAATTAGATCTGCTTATTGCTGTGGTTACCAATCCGCTTGCATATGCAGTGACCATTACATAAACGAAATTAATCGCACACTGGGAACCCGGATGGCGGAATCCAGACCCAACTGGCTTAATTCTCTCTTATTGCAACAACATGCTTCGTAACGTCAGCGTCCAGGTTAGCATAACACAGTGAGCCAAATAATACGTACGTTTACGTATCGTCACAGTCTTCGTTCTTTTGGCCACCTATGGTTCTATCCCCTTCACACTTCGCATCCGGCGCAAACCCACGAGGAAAAAAAACCAGGAAGTGTGCAAGCAGCGCAAAAGTCCGCCTGATGGCCTCCACGCCTGGATGATACAACACTATTTAATACGCCCCAAGAATAAATGTACGAGTCTAGTTCATTAATCGGAAGACACCTATTGGCGATTGAGTAAACACCTGGTTTCAAATCAATCTTTCGCATGCAAATATTGAAGTTTCATTAATCATGCGCAAATAGCAACTCTATTGCAACCAGAAATCTTGAAACTATACTGATTTCTAGTTCGTGAATTGATGTGTAGATCGCTACCACTTTCTTGCATCACTAATTCCAAGCGTATTCGATTGGAAAATGGACGCGAACACACGTCTTGACATGTCTGTCTAGCCTTCTTCATGTAACATTCAACTGTTGCATTCAGTGTCGGCAAAAGAAGCGGATCGCTATGGAAATCTTCCAGGACAGAAACCGAAGGATTGTTTCAAATTCTCACAAATCGAATCCAGTGAAATGAGTAACGACTAAAAACCTGTATCCAAGTTGTAATGAGATTGGGCTGGAGCGGTTTGCTGATTAGAAAACGTACAGCCAATCAGAGATCACGCACAAGCAATTGCGATAGCTACTATGGTTGATCCATGTCCGTCAATCAAAATGATGTTCAGCTGCTAAGTCTGGTTTGTTTACAGGAGCTGCTGTCTGAACTGATTTCTGTGAACGTATGCCGGATACACACAACCGAATCGCTTGAACGGGCCGGTCAAAATGCAACAAGCCTGTTGCCCAATAACAATAATCATGGCAAACAGTTGTTTCTAAATAAAAGGGTAGTTTCTCTAGTGAAATGAGATCTGTTAATGTTGTTCAGACGCTTGCCATTTTGATTTTTCGATACAGTAGTGAAGCATACGACGCACTAACTACTTCATGGCATAGATTCAAGACCTGCTGTGTACAGCTCGTCTCAAGGATGTGCACGTTTTCAGGGTAGTGGAATGTAATAATGTGAGCAGCAGGATGAAAAGTTGTGGATATTAGGAGAAAAGAAATTGGATTGCGTTTACACACTGCAGGCAAACCATTGAATCAGATTGTGAGAGATGATGACAGTAGGGACACAAGAAGGATACTCTATAAGAGAAATCAAAAACAGCAATGGAGTCAAATGGTTGGTTAGAAATCCATCGACCGTTGTGTGGAATCTGAGTGAACACAAGAAAAAATGCAAGGCAAAACAGTGAGGACAAAGTAGGGGAACTCACAGACTACTTTGGCTGTTCATCCAAATTTGTGGAATTCGCCCGAGTAGATTGCCGGCAACCAAAAGCTTTAAGGTAAGAGCGGAGTATAAAAATACATTGAGGTTAGTGGTCGCCAAACGATTTTGAGTACTTAGGAAAAAACGTCAACAACGAGGAGAGTAGCAGTTACGTTCTGTTGTGAGAGCCAAATGATCGTCGAAACATTTGATAGAAGAGAAGATTGGCCGAGAAAGAGGTCACAAAGTAAACGAATGAAAAAGGTAACCAATGGCCTGCAGAAATCAATTGGGATCAGGTTAAAGAAAACTGACTGTCCGTTTTTAGGTACGAAATAAGAGATGTGGGAAGGAGAAAATTCCGAGCAACAGACAAGTAAGTTGTGAGAATACTGTTAAAAAACACCACATGCAATTTCTATTATACAGAAGTGTGAGGATAGGTTGGATGATAAATCAAAACCACGAAATCATCATAGCCAATAGAAAAACGAGCAAGTGAAAACATTCACAAGGTTTACAGCGAAAAATAGTCTTAGTAAATCAAGACAACAGTACGTCTTAAGTATTCTGAGAGATAAAGCCTTGGTTTCTTACCCACTCACAACTTCCGAAAATGAAAGACAATTAACTCAATCAGTTCGAGTCGCAGGTTGATAATAATCAGCATGAAACTCATAGTGAATTCGGTGAACGGCCACAATCAGCATCAAGCGAAAAGAACCACTGACTCAGTTTCGTGGTTACTTTAATGATAAGCCCGTGTTTATGTGAAAATCGAGCTACAGTATGGAATAACAGAGGGCGAGAAAGACTAAATGCGTACGACTAAATCATTGTATCGAGAACAAGTGGAAGATGAAAATAAACGTTTAGGGATATCTGAATGATGGTGTGCGTATGTGAGCTGTTATTTATATGCTTTTTGTTGAAAAGTTTAAAAACATCACAAAACGATGAGACAATAAAAATTAACAAATATTTTAGAGGTGGACACCGCCCACGCGAGATAGATGTTTTGAAGATTTAGCAAAAAGTATGACACCCCTTGGTAAAAAGTGTAGAAAAATGACGCACAGCACACAGTAGGGCGTAAACGAACGACGGTAAATAGACTGTCTGGATGACGTAGAATGGAAGGAGAACTTAAACACCAAACAACAATAAGACGAGATGATTGTCATATTTTTGTTCAAAGTAATCCACAGAAATTTAACAGAAGGATTTCGAAGTAAGGATCCACTATACACATGAAAGAAAAGATACATACTAGAAGGTCCCTCACACTGATTTTCTTTGATAAACAAAAACAAGTTTTCAACATATTT
>JTDE01000971.1:100629-115072 GCA_014338405.1 Paragonimus skrjabini miyazakii | reverse complement strand
TTGGGCAACTGGATGGCCCGGGTAAACTATCCAGCAATGGATTCGAAGAAAATTGAATTAGGCGTTCGATGCCTAACACCACATCAAATGCGTACTTGATTAACTAAATGCGGCGGTCAACTGACGCAGATGGTGTATAAAGTGAGAAGGAGAAGAAGGAGAGGATTGCACACAGAAAATCCTGGGTCAATGGTTAGTGGCAGTGAGGCTTGAACACAAAACCTGATGAATTAGCCAGCACTCTTAAACTAATTGCACAAAAGAAGAACAGTTAAGCTTTGAATACCAGTTGCATCGAGAAGTTGAAGTAATGGTTGTCTGCATCAATGCTTCTAAACCCACGCTATGATCTAATAAACAGAACGAACAGTTCTAGATTTTCATTTAACGGATGACAACACGCAAAGAACTAGACAATAGGTTTTATACTGCACGCAATTTCGGTAAGTTTTTATGTTTTGTTATCTCACTATTTCCTTTTCACAGATAAAGGGTACCGCCATAATTCTGAGACGCTCAATATAGCAGATGTGAGAGAAATCTTAGTCGCCTGTTCCGCATGTGGCCCTACCGTTCACTGTTTCCAGCTAGTGACACTCAACATCTTTTGGATTCTAACCAGAAAGCGCTAACAGAGGCTGAACATGATGCCAACTTCATACCACAATAATGCGCATCAACCCACACCTAGAGAACGTGAGCAAAACACCATAGGAAGAACAACCCGACAGGTATGCACACGGCGCATTCGACCCAACTAAGTTGACAGAGCGAAAGTACATCGCGTAAGAGAAGGTTAACCCCACGGTGTATATTGCTGAGCCTTGTCACACCTCACGTGATGTTGCCATCGTACACGGACAACAAACAGGTAGACGGAATTGGGGTTGTATTTTCAAACTTCCACAACGCCGACATTAATAGTAAAACAGTGGCTGAACTGTTGGTCAATCATCAAACAACGAAGAGAAAATAAAGATCAAGCCAAGAGGAACCGGGGAAGAGATTTCATTCATGAGACCTTTATGTCGACTCGTAAACAATTAGCATCAAGATGTCAGCAACTTGGGAGGAAACAACCTGGAAGCATGTGACAACAAGATGGCATCTGTAACACTTGCAATCCTTAACGCTCTGCTATGTCACTAATCATCAATTCACAGACAACGCGATCGAACATCGAAAAAACTTACACCACTGAGCTCAATCAGCCGCTACCTTCATCAACGTTTCCGGACACAGAATAGGTAGAGAATGAGTCCTCTAAATCGAGACATGAATACGGCCTACAGTTCTCAGACTAAAACAGACTATCTTCCATTGCAGTTTTTTAGTCCACTGGTGTTCACCACATACATTACGTCCATCAACTAACAATCCAGCATCGCTATCGGAAATGATGAACAAGCATTTTTAATACAAATTAACATATTTTTAAAAAGAGGATGGGTGGTTTTTATTCCTACCGTAAAATGATATCTAATAAACTCTTTGCTGTTTGTTCGCTAATGCTGACTGACTCGCATGGCTGAACATAAGTATCGATGGTTAGGCATTTAAACATAGTTGCGCCCCTCAACAGTCCACAGACACATTTCGCAGCCGTACAGCAAGGTTGTACTAAGTGTGATCATATGAAAGAAATCCTTTCGACATTACGGAAAGCAATCAAGTAACAAGAACATTTGCTTTAATTTCACCTCTCATACATTCTTCACTTGACCTATACATTATTTGATTAGCGCGTGAACATATTAGAAACTTCTAAAACACCTCTACTGTGTATGAGACAATAGAGTTGTAAGCAAACTAAGATGGCATCTGTTCTTTTGTGTCCTATGTTGTTACATTTTCGTTATTTGACCTTGGTTCACAGATAACCTAGTCAAACGACACGAACACGGAGGCCGCTGACCTTCATCACCCGTAAACTTTGTGAGCCACGAAGACCCCAGCGTGATACATGAATGTAACATATATTGATCAGTATATGTCTATCTCGCGTCATAGGCTAATGGGCTATGACACCCATGAAGTGCACGATGCGGTAGACGGCTAATTGAGCTCTTTAGCACATAGCCCAATCACCTGGGGCGATACAATCTTGGAAGTTGAGTTAATTAATTAGCTTGACTCTCATCATCAAACATCAGTCACCTGACCTCATCTCTGCTTATTCATCACTGTCACCCAATGCGTGATATCGAACATAGGTATCGAAGGAAAAACATTTAAAGGCGGTTTATGTTTTCTGAGCAGACACACAACAGTAGAATAACATTGTCCGCATGGCCGCATTATAGAGGAATTTTTGATAGCATTTTTCTTCAAATCGGCGAAAACCGTCTGAGCTACAAGGACACGAACATACAGCTCGTTTGAACTGCTTCTGAAGCTGCCGATATAGATGCTGAAACGTATCAGGTGACCAATAGTCACCATAACCTCATTATACAAGCGTAAATTAAACACAACGGCCTTTGGGAAACACTTTGTAAATCAAAGAGTTGAGGCATAACAATATAAACACGATTAAGATGAGGAAAACGACTTACTCTGTGAAGGAACATCCAGAAAACAGTTGGAGGAGAGTTTAAGGAGCGCGTTTCTGATTGATCTGCCAAAGTTGATTCAGAAACTAAATTTCAATTCGAAAAACAAGGAGGAAATTAGACAGTCAGGTTGGATAGTGTAAAGGACGCGAGTAAACGCTCAAGGAAAAAAACCTGTTAATCAAAAGCAGAATTAACTAGCTGATATGTTTCAACCATCTACCAGACTGTACACTAATGGTCTGAAAGACTACGGCTACTTACCAAATGAATGGATCAATACACAGCGCATTCAGGGCTATATGAGCTCATGGATCAAAAGAAACGCAATACAACAAATGGCAAACGCAAGCTTCAGCAGAAATGCTACATGTTCAAGTGGCATGCGAAACATTAAGCTTTGACATCTTTGTAATCGTGGTTACTGACATTTTGTTAATGGTTTAGACGTTTTCACATGAGAGAAGAGATATTCCTATTTACAACCGTATGACTACGATTAGAGTACCCGTTTTTCTAGTGTAACGCAAGTGTTATGTTGTAGACTTGAACGTAAGCCGCCTAAACACACAGAAAAGCCCACATAGATCGAAGTATACCGCGGTCCGCCACTCGGAGAGACAGTGACGTAGAAAGATGTGAAAGAAAGTTTCGTAGAAAACGAGTGAGTGGTCGTGTGAATGCAAACATAGTGGCATGTCAAGTACCGTTTCTAAAAAGCGACCTGTATAATTATGGAGTTCCAGATACTATAAGACACCTGCTAACCTGACCCAACAGAACACTCAGAGTTTCAATGATTCATAGTCATGAGGTTACCTGATTGTATTGTCGTCCTATTCGTTCTATTCTATGATAAACGAAGTCTGAAATGGTCATCCATCAAACTACCGCTTTGGATAATATGCACATATGTCAGAGAAAAATAGAGCCACAGATGTTTTATTATCGACAAAATTTGAGAGCACTACACGGATGGTGAATTAAAACACTTACCGGGTTTCTAAAACAAAAGAAGATCGTATCAGCCTTTGCAGCACTTACGCTCTCTGTTTAAGGCCCGAAAAACCTTATCGAGTAGCCACGTCAGACAAATGTGTGTTCGAAAAGCCTGTTCGACTGCTTCATTCTAAACTTGGGCAACTTGACAATATTAACGTCACATACACGACTACAAGTTATTCTGTCGTAATTCGGGAATTATCCGGTTGTATAACATACCATATCTATCATGTTGCGTAATTGGTCAGTTACGACGCATGCACTTCCAACTGTGCGTGTGGCAGTTTTCAAGTTGGAACACAATTTTTAAAATGTGTAGCTCCGTTTTAATTCAATGCATTCTGCATGTTTACATTCAGATGCTCAAATCACAAGCATTCAAGCCAAATTCTCGTTCAAACGGAAAACGACCGAGTATGGCACATCACAGTCAGGAAACATTAGAAATAATTGAAATCCTTTTCTTCTTTGTATGCGCGAAAAGGTTGGAGAAAGAGCCCATGATTTTCACCAACCAACAACTGTATCGTTCCTTATCCAATGATGATTATCCAATCAGTGGTCAAAATAAACAAGTACAGTGAGATAGTGTATGGAAAGTTTGCGCTTTTAAATTTCCATAAGGATGAATCAAATCACATTGAGCACCTCCTGAAATATGGAGCCAAGATATTTATTCAGTGTTTTCGCGTGTCCGCTTACTTAAGTGTGATCTGAACGCGTGCATGAGGGCATGTCGATCGTAGGATACGTAAGTCAAGGACACGCAGTTCATTGAATGTTTAATCGCACAGTGGCAACAATTGTAGGCATCAATAATCGCTGGTCAGGTATTCATCAGTAATTTGTTTGAGGACAGTTTCGTTTTTTTGTTAACTAAGACGCCAAAGTGTAATTTCAAAGTAAAGTTATTAGATATTTCTTCAATTGAAATTGGGAGGGAGTTATACAGTGAAAACTGCAAAATAGTACGCAATTAAAACAACTGAGTTCCCGCCAAAATTTTGTGCATCAGTGCAGTGCTGAACACAAAAACTGTACTGCCAGTAGGCTGCTCTTCAGCAAGCTTCCTTGAATGCGTATCAAAGAACTAACCGAACATAAACAAAATTACTTCCTAATGATAATTTTGCTTCAGTATGATTGAAAGCAACAGGCAAGTCAGAACGTTCAGGACGAAGGTAACTCACAGCACAAAGAGTTCAGAGCTCAACCACCCAGAACTGTCAGCAAACAGTGGCAAACTAATATCGACAACACCGTTCCATCCTAATTACACTTGAATGTGAAAATCCAACTATCTAATGAATGTGACCAGTGCAACTGAACGTAGGCGTACATAATACATCAACTTGAAACAGAGTAACACGGAGTAAAAACTACGCCACAAAAACTGAAAAAGGTTGCACATGACTGAAAGGAACCCATGTCTGACTTAGGTTTTACCACATTTAAAAAAAATTTAAATCCTGTTGGTTATTGTAGGTGCTGCTTTGTGATAGCACATCGGCCGTTGATCGGAGTCATGATTAATCTATTAGCTATATCAGTGAGTTTGGTTTGAAGCCAGCCTAGGTTGTCAGCAGTAGCTGGCTGGAGATCTGATAATTGATCAATCAGACTCTTAAACTAGGCTTCAACATAAATAAGGTTAGGCCTATATGATGGTATTTTATAATCTAGACCCAAAGCTAAGGCTTCTAATTGCAAAGAATTCAACTGTACTGAAGGACAGTTCAATACATAGTTACTGAGACCAAGTGAAATAGGTTGTTCAACAGATTTCTTGCGTGACTACTGCAAACGTTTAATGTAAGTCTTCTTCGTACGATCGATGATCTTGCAGAATTGTGACCGTATAATCACAAGTTTTTCTACGATGTAAGGAAGTGATCAGTGGCTTGGACGACATCGATCTTGTTAATGAGTTCATGTGTTCCATAGACATTCAGTCACTGTTCACGAATGTCCCGTTACATGAGACAACTGACTATATTTGTGAGCTTGTTGAAACGAGCTACATTACTTTGCTTCTGTCTAAGGATATTTTGAGGAAAGCCTTATTGTTATGAACTGAAAACGTCAGCTTCCGTTATCTTGATCGGTGCTACCGCCAAATGGATGGGGTGATCACGGGAAGTCCACTAGGGCTAATCTTAGCAGACCTTTTCATTTTAAGAATTGAACAGTTAGCAGCAGATACAGCGAGTCTGTCATAATACAAACGTTACGTCGGTGATACACTAGTAGTCAGTCGGTCTAAACAAGCGATAGATAATCTAATGCGGCGCTCAAACAGTTGCCAGCCAACCTGAAGATGACGGATAAATGTGTGCCGTTTCTAGACATATTCATACGTCGCCGGGAAGATGGCTCTATTAAAAGAGCTGTCTATAAGAAGTCCACGTGATCTGGTCAATACCTAAACGGTTCACACCGTTCCGTCACAAACGCGCACTAGTAAATACACTATTCACACGCGCAAAACGAATCAGTATACCAGACAGTTTCGTGGAGGAACTAGAGTTGATCACATCTGTACTACAACCGAATGGTTATCCAAGAAGGTTCACAGAAAGGCATAGTAGACCGAAACCACCATCTCAATAGAGAGTCACTGTGAGAATGAAGAAGGTTTACACAGAATTGCCTTTTAAAGGTGATTTCAGTATGTATCAAACAACGCAAAGACTGACGACTTCGACTAAACGAACATTTAACGCAGCCGAACGTTGCATATTAGCTCAAACTAAGAAGTTGCCTGTGCCTTCAATCAAAAGAGGTCAGCCTGTTGGTGCCGCCTCACATTGTATCTACCAATTTATATGTAATTGCAGAGAAAGTTACATAGGCAGAGAGGTGCTTGATCTCTAGGGGAAAGGAACATTTGCCGAAATGGGTGCACAACGCCGTATTATCGAAGAACGGCAATGTCGTTGAAACACGCAAGCAACCAGTATCCGCAGTAGCAGAACACATCCTGACCACTGGTCACGTCATCCACCTGGCATGTGCATTCAGAATCTTATTAAGTTATCCCAATCCAAGATTCTTGCGGTTTGCTGAGACTATCGCAATCAATCGACTGAAGCCGGCCCTGTGTATTCAGAAACAATTGTTCGTGAGCTTGACTCTGCCCTGGACTTAGTGACCTTTCATAACTCATTGACTATCCATCCCACCCATCCCTAACTGTCCAATACAAAAAAATCTATTTCATGTTATTCTAAAGTTGTTACTGATGAATTAATATGAAATGCTTACATCTACCAGTTTTCGCGTTCTCGCGAAGGGAACGAACAGTTTGAAAACTAAAAGTGTTTAACGCACGAGAATCGCAACCACGAAGTACGGCACGTAACAACACGGAAAACCCCGGAAACACACAGAAGACCTTGAGCTTCAATCAAAAATGTATTTACTCTCACACTAAAGGTAACATGGCAAACCAATGTCCGTTCAGTATCTAGAATGAATGCATCAGCGTAGACGAAACCGCCAGTTATGACAACATGGCAATGACAATTCAAACGACACCGCAAGCACCATTGTCAGGCTGAACAAAATCTATGGGAATGGGTCATCAAGAGAACGCTGCGTTCAAATTGCAGTAAAACTGATGCGAATTGATAGGCTGCAGCAAGGCTGTGTCAGAATCGAGGGCGCTCCGAACTATTGTGCAAATCTGGTGGTGGGTACCCATCGTACGTGACAGAATTTTCCGAAAGAGTATGATTATACTTAACTTGAGTCGGAGGGAGGAGCGCGAAACAAATGTGCCGTTCAACGTGGTGCGAAATGTTGAAGAACAGTCAATTTAAGGTGCGTGTTTCAACGGTTGGCCGGTGTTGTGTGGAAATAAAAGGCTAACGTTGAAGGTATGGCAGTGAGTCGTTGAAATGTTCATCGTAGGGACCACAGAAATGCGCGCAACGCCTGAGTGATCAAGGCAACCAACAATTAGCAGAAAGAAGTCAAAGTATTCCATCGAAGTATAAGCGATCAGATTGCTTCAAACTCCTGGAAAGTGGCTTGTCAAAACCAGGGGCAATAATCTCCCATTTGTTTGTGAACGGGATATGATTGTACTCCCGATGTCTGATAGACCCCATACCAGTATGGAGACAGGATAGCGCAAGAGAGCGGTTTGTGAACGTGTGTTTGCGTGGATAGTATATCGAAGGAATCATTGTTACAGTTTATATCTTATTATGTACCGGATACGTGATATGCTGCAGCACTTGACAGCAAAGTGTTTGTACAGCATGGAGCAAACGGGCAAGCAACTACATGCGTTCTTCTGGTTAGGACATTATGTAAAATTCCGAGCGCGACAGTAAGGCGCCATGATGTCGGGGATGGCAGTAACACAGCTTGCACGTCAATCAACGACATATAAACGAATGTAAACTAAAAATTCTTAACTACCACGGACATGTCTCCAAACCAAATCGTCATCTGTCTACCTAGCGTCTAACGCTGATGGACTGCGACATCGATAAAAAATGTCGAGTATAGCAGACGACTAGTTGGCACCTTCGGAACATAACTACTTGTGTCTATGCATTGTTAAAGGTTTTATGACTGAAGTAGATCTACCGACTCTACTACAGGTCAGCTTATTAACCACGACAGTGCTTTGTAGTTGGCGCAACCCGACGAACGTGATAGAAAGTAGAGGATGGCGACCTCAATAACCAACAGTAAATCAACATGACCTTCGCATTAATGCAAGCAGCTCAGCCAAAGAACGATAAACCTCAAGCCAGTAATTCTGATTAGTCATCATTTTTCCAGTCAAAAGCCTGGGAAGCCAATAGAATCTACGGTGACCAACCTACCAGTAAACGTTTTCATTTCTCCACCATTCATTAAGTTGTCCACTTTAGACTGGTAACAAACAAGACTCGTGATGCTGTAGAATGAGTAGACCAGAACAATGCCAACTGTACAAATGGAAACGACTTACTGGTGGATTGCTCCAAGGAAGGCTGTGGGGTCCCGAAAAATGCCTTGTGTACTGCATCAGCCGAAGTGAGCGACACACTGACCTGGTGCGAGGGTTTAGTCTCCAGTTGAAACAGCGCACACAAAACTATAAATCGTACAAGTCTTTCACAAGTGGAATGCAGAAAAGAGTTGAGCGGGAATTCGAAGAACAAATCCTTTGACGGAAGGAGGCAAAAAACGAGAAGGTGAGAAGTATAAGAATCAGGATAAACGAATCACACAAGCAATGATGAATCGGTCAGTTACCGAGATATAGAGATAGCTGTAAACTGTTTTGTTGATACGATAGAGAGAGAAAGAGACAAGCAAGCTCTGATGATATTAACGAGATTGAATTCTGAACGAAACGTTGACCACTGTCTAGAGAGTCGAACCGATCAACCAAATCAACGCCGAGGTCTCCGACATGCAAAACTGTAATTTACCCGGGCTCCTCAATGAACACGCTGGTCAGTTGCAGTGAAATATGGCGCGCACTACTGATATCATCAACATCAGCGACAACCACAGTAGTATAACACTGGTCCATAATCACGGTCAACTGCCGTACAACTGGGAAGCGAAGGAAAAGAACATACCTCATTGAAACAACAACAAAAAAGCGGGAGGTATGGGGAAAACAACGGATCCAATATAAGAACAACTCTGTTCAAATTCAGACAGTCAATACTGAGATGTCCAGACCTCCGAAAAGAAGTCACAAACAAAAGTAGAATTGCGCCCTTAGTGTGGCTTCGAAGGCCTCGCTTCGGTGGTTATCTTAAGTTTACAGACATCACGATCAAACATCACCACCAACAACAGTTACACCACTGAAACCCAAGCACAGCCCGAGTGGACCACGAGTGATTCAAGTCCATAGATGAACACGACCTACAGTTTCTAGTTTTAAAGAGGCTAATTGCCAAATTATTCGGAAATCACCTCACACATCAGATCAATCAACAAGCAGGTTAGTAGACAGTAAGACATACAAGATGATGGACTAGTTATCTTACTACACTGCTTACGCATCTACAATTGTGTGTCAGCAAGGTCTACGCGTGTGAAATTGTTTAATCCACATCGCGAAAACATCCAAGTTCCGTATCTTCTGATGTTAGCTGACAAATGCGGTTGGACGTAAACATCGACAGATAAAATTTTTAACACACTTGATTAGCCCAATACTCAACAGTTATGAAGTGACACTGCTCTATTTATGGTGTTATAAATGTGACTTTGAAGGACAAGAGGTGCCAAAAGTTGTGGAAAAACAAGCCTAACTTTAGAAATACAACCTCATTCCATCAATAGTAATATAACAGATGCGCCGACTACCAACTTCAGGAACTTAAATTTGCGTTGAACTGGAGAGGAAAATGAACATAAATGGTGGACCATCCAAGTTAACAATGTGAGTTTAATAAGCATAATACTGGTCGCAGTTAATTGCAATCAGCCACTTGGATAGACTTTTCGATAGGAAGAAGGACTACAGCTTTGTTCTAGTTAGACACCATAAGAAATGCAACGTATCCATATATACACGGACCGGGATTTATATGTTGGCTTAAGATAGTATGAGATAAGGTTGTTATAGATCTAGTTTTTCGAAAAATATTCAAGGTTCCACTGAGGTAAAAAATAATTGTCTATATTTAAGTCAGTCAACGACTTAATGTACAACACTACGTCTCAAAATTCTATGGTCTGTTCTAACCTTGAAGCAAATTCTAGGAAACTAAAAGAAAGTTTTTTTGTAATAGAAAAGGTTAACCTCAAAAATGGGAGATGAGCGATGAGTGATCGTTGCACCATCGACCTCACATTGAGCACGACCGAAATATCATTTCTAAATATTCAATCACAAGAGTAAGAGGAAAAACTTCGGTGCAAACCAAGACGTATGCTACCGACGAACTCTAATAGGAGCGAAAACAGAGTCCAGTATCTCCGAGTGAGTCAACCGAAAATCGTGTCCAAATAGAAAAGCTGAAATCAGATGTGTGATTTTCGATATACAACGATAAAATTTCCCAAAACCTTCAGTCAATAACGTGCCATATAATCTCACTGTAATGAAGCTGGGCAGTGGAAACCTTAGGAAAACTGTCCTACAGATGTGATCTAATGCACAACTGCGTCTCCGTTGTTTATTCACAAGGCACACCGATCGAATTCACAGAAGGAAATGTTATGGATAAAGTCTCATTTCTCTACTAGAGCCCAGCATGACGACAATTCTTTTCACAGTTGTATGTCAATTAAGTATCAGGAGTTGCCGGTGAATTACTGTTATTGAAGTGAATGATTATGATGAAATATATCACTGTGGATCAAAATAACACCTCAGCGTACTAACACATATATAATTAACATTGGTATCAGAATCGAACAGTCAAATCAAGAACATGAGAGGAAGTGTTAATAAAATGACATGATGGATTCAGAGCGTTATTTAACACGTAGTATGTAATGATAAGACTCCAAGGCCAAAACTGGACAGTAGTTTACAGATATGTTTCCATTGTCTAAACGTGTCACAATTCAGTTGCCTGAATGTATACATAAACACGTTTTCAAATGGAAGTCGTTTTGTTTATGTAAAAGGCACCACACAAACTTGCCTCGTGCATACACATGGGAACTGACAACACAGACAAATGAGTGGGCACACAGCCTGACTTATTAGCGAAATCAAATCCTGGCAATCCAGTGTGGAATATGCGACATCCCAAATGAGAATAAGCAGGGATAGGAACAAAGAAATTGTCGTAAACTTGATAGGTCATTCAAGTCGTGTTAGGTTTTCGGGTTCGAAGGCTAATATATATATATATATATCATCAAACCTTGATACAATGAGCCCAAATTTACAAGGTTTGATGAGGTAACCGATTTCCACTTTGTTTCAAGAGTGAAGTACATCCTTGTATACCTTACTTGAGATTTTAAAATCCAAATGCTTAAGTAGAACGGATGTCAATCTACCTTTAGTTGTAGATACATTATTTGTAAAGGGAGCCCCTAGGTAGTCTATGGAATACACATGAGGACAATGTGCACGTTAATGCAAACGTAGTATTGCTGAACAAATTAACCAAATTCGGGTAGATGAGATACATTGTCCAGATAGAAGGCGACACTTTCACAGCACACCCGTGTGCCAATAGACAACTAACGGTTTTCGAGGGTGTTAGTGCATGAATTATTGGCGTGTGTTTACCGTCCAACATAACCGGTTTGGTTGCTCGTCAATATTATGATCTTAACGGAATCGTCTAAAGGTCCCGGTAGAAGTCGGTGCAACGAAATGTAAGCGCCCCTCCAGCAATGGCATCTGAGATAAGTTGAACACGTCCTGCGTTATTTCGTTACGATCACTGGTCTCCTACTTCCTGACCTTCTAAATTTACCGTGCGATAAGAAATGGATAAAAGGGCTGTTCAAGGTAACTTTCAATTTGTTCGGCTGTCTGAAAATTTCCGTTAAGCACACACAACTCGTATTGGAGTAGTTCAAAACAATCCCCTTGTGCTTTTCTGCTGGCTGCATCCCGCGTGATATGAATGGACTATCAAGCTATGACTTCGACTGTTAACGGAAAGAGCAGCTCTGGTCATATACAGGACAGTGGCGAAACCATTCAACACTGTTCGATAAATGAACCGAGCGGATAAACGAAGTGGCTGAATGTTATGAAAATCGAATAGCACAAGCAGTGACCTCAAAGTATCTCGCGACGACTTGTGCGCCTTTTTCGTGCTTTTGTTGACTTGTCCAGGTCCTGGCTGCAACCTCAATATGGAGATCGGCTTGTGTGTTGTGCTGATCAGAAGGACGATGTTGGTTAGAGCTTCAACCCTTTCGGGCATATCCATGTTGCACAGACCAACGCGGAGCAGCAGAACGAACAGGAGTTAAACTCGTAAGATTGTATGTCCCAATACAGACAGCGCAGCAGTGTTCGGGTAGACAGGTACGATTCTATGGGTACACAGCAGAACCAGTTTTACAGCTGTAGCACAAAAGGAGTAGGGAAAGCTTCCACCAAACAATTAGTGCTTCGATCGTACAATGACTGAGAGTGACCACCGGCGTATTAATCAATACGTGCGTAATCAATAGTACACACCCAGAAGCTTCGATTTAGCTTTGATCTAGCGCGCAACAGTAATCGGAATCGGATAGCAATATCATAATCACCGCACTCTTGACCTAGATCACCCTTTCACAGTCAAGTGAGTCAGAATCTTGAAGCATTAGCCCCGAATGGAATCCTCAGGAAAACCTTACATCAGGTTGCCTCGGAGGTCAGAAGCAACAAGCCAACCCTCTTTCACGAGATGACCAACTATGAAGTACGCGATTTCATCGTTGTGCTGACAGACCAGTCCACCTACTTTAACTTACTTTATCCTCGGTAGTTATGTTCTTCTCATTAAGCCGATATAACTGACAAATATTAGCGCATTTTAAAGCCCATACCCCCCAATAACTTGGTCAGCAAGCTACTTTGGCCAGCACACTCTCGAATCTGGAACTGGATGTGCACTGTGTTTCTGAAACGCGCCTTCACGATCGCAGCGTTTTCTTCACTTAAATTCGTCCCTGGATAAGCTATGGATCAGCGTTCTTCAGGATCTTCGGTGGCGATGAAGCCGAATCTTAGGATCAAGTTGGATTGTACTGAGACTTGAAGCTCAACTGGATCCTAATGAGTAGTCGTCTATGTGCCGCGCGACTTAGCACTCCAGACAAAGTCGGTTGATGCAGACTATCAATACATTGTTTATTAGCCACATCTACACGCTCCCTAACAGACAACAGTTCAGGTGTTGTCAAGGGCACCTACGATACCTTCTTTGATCTTTTATGACAAACTAAACACTCGCATATCATATGAATGCACAAGCTGGTCCTCCTACTGCAAAGGATAGGCGGACGGGTGATGCAGTCGGTGTCCGAGTGCAACGCACTGACAGTGACGAATTACTGTTACAATTACGCGAGTTGAGTGGAGCATTTCAGCACAAAAGACGATAATGCGACACACGAAAACCACCGTGTGCAACCTAACCACGGAGCCAAGTTGACCATATCATCTTCCGGTATTGGTGGCGTCACTCCATTAAAAATCGTCGCTCCGTACGAATAAACCGCCTTGATTCAGATCGTGCCACTGCTCATCCTCGCTCTGTGTTGTTGGACGGCGAGGGTTGGTGAAACGTTTATCAAATAACAGACAACCAAATTTCCGGAGTCACGACCCGTCTGTTTCAGTAGAGGATAGCGAATGCATCAGATGTGGTTTACAGCTGATTCTACAGACGCCAACTGATCGTGCTTGACTCCGAATGTGACAAACAACGCCGTGAACCGCAACGCAAACTTACGAACTATCAGCGTACAGACTGTGAAGCTTATTTGGTCAAACAAGCTAAAGAAATGACGCGGGAATTTTTATTAGGGAATAGCTGAGTGCTGTTTTTCCAAATTTATGGTTGCGCTGATTGTCGATAAAGTATTAGTAGCATTGTGTAGAAAAAATTATGGCTCGCGCATTGACGGTCTGTGACGATGATTGGACAGATGAGTTGTGCAACTTGGAAAACAATTCAACTGGCATGAACCAGCTTATCCAGACGCGAACGATGGAGAGAGTCTACTTAGTTATGACATTTCCGATGATCCTCCGTCGGAACTTGAGTGGCTTTACAGTTAAAATTACTGGAACATAATAGGGCTCTTGGTTCAGGAATTTCTCCTCCAATACTTTTCAAGGGTCCCGATAACCAAATTGACCGCAGTTTTCCGTTCTAGGTGGGGGAGTGCGTGAATGTTTCATGATTGGGGAAAATTATTAGCCATCTCTAACTTCAAGTATATCAGAACAT
>JTDE01000971.1:76757-94275 GCA_014338405.1 Paragonimus skrjabini miyazakii | reverse complement strand
TTAATACCTTAAATATATATATATATATATATATATATATATATATCATTTATGCTTTATCCACCTGATGACTGCTTTTATCATTTTTTATTCAACTTTGTCATGAATGGATAAACGGAAGATTCATTCCGGTACTAACGGAATGCTGGTGTAGGACTCCCAAGTGTTAGGAGGCGGATTTGTAAAGCGTCGCTTTTTTGAAAATGGTGAACTTGTCTCATTTTCACAACCGAAAACCTGTTTTCAAACCTCCCTGTTGTTTGCCCATTGATTTCATTCGATGCATGAAACTGGACGCAGATATCGTTTATCGAAGATCCCGATAAGCTTGATACTCACAGAATTTAGAGGGGCACGCTTAGAAGCCAAACAGTAAGGCTACTGCAGGGAATCTAATAAATACGACCTTCAGCTTTCGCTTAGATACCCTTTCGAAGACAAACAGGCCAGGTTGGAGAAAGCCGCTCCTGCTTCAGTTTCAGGTTCAACATGCCCACCATACGTGATACAGTATGCTAAGAGACAGAATCCGACGACAATCTTGTCAGGTCTCACATGGAAGCAAAGTCAAAAAGGTTTGTGTAGTACACATTTTGAGTTTAACGGTTTTGAAGAAAGGATAACAGAGTGGTTTCGGTCAGACGGACTAGGGAAATCAGCAACTGCAACAGTACGAGTAAAAAACTGAAAATGATAATAGTGCAGTCGAAAATAAACCGAATAATGGCGGGGTGGCTTTAGTCAATTGGAATAATTCGCATGGTCAGCTTCCATACCTTCACTGGTAACCTGAGTATTCCCGGTGTTATCACAGTTTGGGAGCAACCACTTACACTGTGGAGCTGTAAACCGGCTCGAACCAGGAAATAGTGTCCACACCCACTGGAAATGGTAAACAATAACTCATCAGCCCCATTAACTTCCATCTCCTTATGTAGTCGTCATTTGAAAACAAATGGAACGGACACGATGTAAACAACCAAGCATTGTCACATTCCATTGAACAACACATTCCGGGGGGGGGGGGAAGGTAAGTACAACGGGTCATAGACAAGAAATAAACAGAGGATGGGGGAAACTGCGCGCGAAAGTACCTACTTCGTCCTCCACATTGCTGGAGGGTTTCAAGAGTCGATATTTGAGAGCACCTAGGTAAGGTAGCAGAGCATCGCTGATGTTAGGGCGGATGGCCCTCCAGTTTGAAGGAGAAAAACTCGGAATCGGAGGTAGCTGGAGACCGGCATCCAACCTGACCAGTGCGAGAAAAAAGAGATGAAGAAGGGTCTACAGGGATACAGAGAACAGGTGAGTGACAATGTTGGGAAATACGAAAAACACGAAGGCGGTACTGAATAACATGTGGACAGTGGAAGTCGTGACGGAGACAGTGCATAGCTATAATTGAATATTATAACCTATCAGACAGTCAACTGACGGAAGCGCCATAAAAACATGCTCACTGAATCAAAAACCACACTAACAATATGACTAGATAGATGAACCATAAGATACGGGAGGTCAACAAAACGATCGTCTGTGCGCGGAGAATCATGATACACAGACGCATTGGACGTTTGTGTAATTCTGCTATGGTTCTTGCTAAATTACCAACATACCATTCAGCTTTTTACTAACAAACCTGTGTTTAATTACCTTGAATGTGTGGTTAAGTCGACATCTAAAGAGTGAGATAATGATACCCGTTCGACATGATTGTTATACGCACAATAAGTGAGATTCCAGATGTTAAAGCAAATAAACATTGAATTAGCACAGGTGTCCGCACGGACAAAAAATAGGGAAAATTTGGGGTAAAGTGCTGAGTGCATGCTAACTACAAGTAAACATGGACAATTTATATTCGGTTTGTTTGCCGACTGACTCAGAGACTGACCAACGACGTCGGTCATTTTAGTCTATAAGCCGCAGTTTCATTAAACTTACATTGAAACGATAGGCAGCTTTAGGAAAAACCAAAAACTACGTTCGCTTTTTAAGACTCGTTTGCGAGTGATGATCAACAGCTGAGAGAATATGAATCATAGAACCGTTAACGACCTTTGACTTGTCATGAGCCATACACAATATGGATGTAATAGACGAAGTTAAGAAATTGTTCTACATATCTGTTTATAGTTACCGTGAAGCAGCAGGCTTCCAGGCTGCTAATGTTGACTTCATTATTAGGGTAAAAGAAGTATGAAGTTGCCCAGTCGAATATATTCCCTATGATGAATTAGCCACTCTAGTGCTACTCGGCGTACATGAACCAATAGGTACCGAGTTAGAGACAAATGCGCTCGTTTAAACGTACGCAGTAAATATTGTACGGCTATCGTCGGATCCTGAACAATCGGCCTTGGATCTTAAAAAACAGTAAATAGTATAGCAGCCGTCAGGCGCTTTGACGCCATTGGAAGATGCTCATAGTATCGGACTCTACTCATACATTGTACTCTGATTTACCGTCTCGGCATTCTGAGTGTTGCGTTACCGACATTCACAATTTCATTGATTTTCGTTTACCTCGATTTCCATTTGAAATCTGGAAAAAATCTTGCACAGCGGTTTTGTTACCCAGCTCTTTCCTACACATGTTTTCTTGCTAGTCTTACGGTATCTCGAAATGGCACAACATAAACCATCACTAAACCTTGACGGAATAGGTTGCAAAAAATGATCTCAATGAAAATTCATCCTAGATTCCTGATTAGTAAGGTTGTCAATAAAATGATTTGAAATCAGGCAGGGATGGCTTTCGTAAGTATTTATCTGTGATAAAAATATAACATCCACCTACAGGATGGAGAACTTCGGAAGAAAATTGTTTACAATCAGGTTTTTGGATTAACTATTTTGACTAAGGCGAATACAATGACGAAAGATGTCCTCTTTGCAGCACAAATGTAATTTGACCTGTACAAACAACTTCCACCCAAACGCGTTTCTGTAAATCGGTCAGAGCAACTGAAAGCGACTATTTTTCCTTTGGTATACGGTAACATTGAGTCTTGTATCCGACGGGATTTTCGAGTGGGCGGAGGTCTACGAAGGGCCACTTATGACCTAGTTGTCTTTCATATACGACATGCAGTTGTGTGTGGCGCATCAAAGCAATTCGTCGGTCACTCTATAAGGGACTACTAACAAAATTGACGAGTAGCGTGTAGTTTAGAAGTGGTTGATAATGAGTACTGTATCGACTCGCACACAACACACGAAATCGCCATCTACATTTTTTTTAGGGAAATTCACGGATGAATGCTTAGAGCCAAAACAACGGGCCACTTGGACATTATCTGACTGGATAATGGCAGGGAGAAATAGCATAGGGAAAGTAGTGTTCGTGGCAGTGACGTTGCTATGTAACGTATTGTTACCAGTTCATTCCACCTTTTGTTCAATAATGCGCGCAGTTGGCTAGCATTCCTGATGGGGAGTTTGTCAAATGAAAACTCAGAAACCAGCAAACGAGGATGACCACCTTATTTACGACAAAACTGTACAGTTAGAAAGCATGAGATGTGATTCACTGGTTTCATGGACGGGATTGCCTGAGGTCCGCGGCGAGCAGGGGAGAAAAAATATGGATTAGTGCATGAAATAAGCGACACACAAAACCCGGCACACAAGCACCGCATGTGCATAGTAAAGAAGCAACTTACACCGCAAAATTGTCGATAAGAAATCGAAAATACACAAGCCCGTTGATCAAGAGCGAGTCCGAGGTAATCAGCTGAGTACAGGACCCGTCAGCTTCGGTGGAAGAGTCAAAGATACGGGATAACATCGTTTGCAACGTTTCGATGCTGAATAGAGGTAATGAAAGGGTATGAGTGTCCGTATGCACACGGTAGACATTGAACTTACCTCTCTAGCTTCAGCAGTAATGGATTGTCCCATCGTACGGTCGTACCGTCTTCCGACACAATGTTAGACTTCGTCTTAGCCATGTTACACATTTCAGCAAGTAGCAGAATGACTGAGGTATGAGTCTGTTAGCACAAGACATCGAGAGAAGAAAAAAGTCACGCCACATACCTCGTCCGAATAATCAATTGTGAATCTGTTTAATAAGTCCGACACTAATTCTGAATTGGCAAGTCGCTGAAATGGCAGATAAAATGAACAAAACATATCAGACGAAGTAGACCTACGTCGATGAGATCCGTGTGATGAAAATTGATCAGAATCCTGCAAAGTAACTTCCACACGGCGTATCTACTCAGGTTGGTGAGAATAAGTTGGGAAATATCCGACCGGGTTGAGAAAAAACTGGAAACCTGGAGTGGGAAGATAGGAGAACACGTGTGAAACATTACAAAATCACACCACTATATCTTGATACCAAAAACGGAATTGGGAAACTCACCTCATCCGTGTCATAATCCGTCAGTGACTTAAAAATTCTATATATGAAAGCGGACAGCAAATGTGAAAGACTGGGGTTGAGCAGGCTGGTATAAAGAGCATTCAATAGGTCTGAATCTTGTAGTAGAGCAGCGCTGATTTGGGGGTTCCATGTGGCTAATAACTGTGACGCAATATCACATTTTCTGTGACGGCAAGGTTTGGGTTGGTTAACTGACGAACACTGAAAGGACAGATAACTTACTTATACTGATCTTCATATGGAACGGTTAAATCCGGACCGGAAACAATCGTATGTACAAGTGTTTTCAAGGTGGACGACTGAATAAGACTTAAAAATGACCATGTGACCAGCTAGAAGTGTTTGTAAAGAGTCGGAACTTACAAATTGAGTAGTTTTTGATTTTTTGCTTGGCATTCCTTTATCACATCAGGATGAAAAAGAATTTCGTCCACCGTCACATTCTGCTTGGTATACAGATGTTTATATGCATTAACAGAGACTCCGATGTAAGACCAACCTGCTTGTCCAGAAGATGTTCCAATTCAGAATAAGAAAAACCGGCCTCATCCAGCATCTACAAAGTTGTCATAGCAAGCCAGATTATTTTATACGGCTAATTAGAAAGAAGATGAAAAGCGAAGCAGTCACATGCAACTATGGAGACAATAACGTTAAATGAAACAGAATATAGTTTAAACAAAAAGTGGCACACCACTGATGCAAAAACTAACAGTCATTCGTTGAACTACATACTAGATAATGTTAATGAATAACAACTGAACGGCATTGTAACACAAACAACAGAAGACATTACACCGAAAAGTTTCAACTTTATGTTGACTGAAAATAGACCTTAGATTTTCATCGGTTAACTATCAAGATAGAACCCCTAACGTACACACTCCATCAACTCTGGCTTTCAGCTGCTCAAAACTGACGACTGCACCTTGTTTTTAACAAACACAACTACCAACTCACTGTAAAATCGAGTCGTTCGTTTGCCAAAGGAGAAAACCCCATCCAATGAAAACTGACCAACGAGAAGAATGCGTTTCTAAAGCCGTTTTATGTCGCTCTCATAAGGCTTTTATGTTTGCGTACTAAGCGTATGTAGTTCATCCATAATTACCTCATGGGTGTTCCATTGTCCAAAACGAAGAGAAGTACAATATCTTTAATAGACCATTACTATATCCAATCAGCTTCCAAAAAGTAGGACCTTTCATTTGGCTGCAAAATAAGTAAGGCAGATAGGCCGATCCTTCCGAAAAAACCGCATTCGTTGTGGTATTACATTACAGAGCCAAAAATTGTAAGATTCACGTGCTGTTTCATTAGTAATCCAGTACCACCAACTCGATCAAAGAGCACGTGGAACCGTCAGTTCGACGATCGCGGGTGGGGCTCCGAAAACCTAAGGTTGTAACCACATAGGAGTTGGGATCCATAGTTTCAAAAGTAGAACCATGTCTGCTTGACTGCATTCCAGTGAGCTGACGGGCTTAGTAGATATAACAGTATGATGATGCAAACCAGAAGTGTTATGCGACCAGTATGTTAAAGGAGCACTTCAGACTGTGAAAATGCCTTTTAAAACATCAGTATCAACCAACTGAAGCAGACATTTGAACTATATAGTACGGACTCAAGTTGGTCGTCTCATCTCAGAAGAAAGATGCAGAGTGGTAGATTTGGCGTCCGAACACACCGCATTTTCAAAATGTCAAGCGTTGTTTGAAGACTGGGGCATTTCCACTCTTATTTTCTTCATTGCAAGTAAACCACCTGAGAGTATGGGTACTTTCACACACGTAGATAGCACACACATGTAGATAGCATTATCTCGTCAGTATGTAATATTGCTGATGAGATGTTGGCGAGGACAGCAAGGGTACGAGTTGCCTTTGTCAAACTGCATCATCTAAGGCGTCGAAAAGCAGTTCGGATGTCACCAAAGGAGGGGAACATAATGCTTGTGTACATTCCGTTTTGCTCCAACGATTCGGAAACGTGGCCTGTTTGCAACAAAGAATATAAGCAGACCTACAGTGTTTGATCATCGGTATCCCCGCCAATTAGCCCACATCAAGTGAACTGATCGCGTGAACAGCGCGGTCTTTCGCGGGGGCATATTCTGGCGTGCTCCAGATGCGTGATCAGTTGTTCAACTAATCACGTTGCACAGCGTGCGATGGTAGGTCACGTACTCCGTATACCAGCTGTGCGTCTGCGCTACCGGGCATTACATAGAGGCCACTAACAATCGCATGACCGCGTGGTGGTTAGGCAGTAACATGATCACGAAATATAAAGACCTCGATTGTTCCATTGAGCAAAGTGGGTGGGTGTCGCTCGCATGGCTGGGGTCCGCGTGATCACTCAAATCGCCGGTTGGAAATGCTATCTCAGATGGCGTACCTGCTTCCATACCATTTCTCGTTTTTCCATCTAGTTCGCCTTTATTACCATTAGTTATTGCTATTATTACCGTCACTATTGGTATTACTCTAACCTTTTCAGCAACAATTCTTCCTCCAGGATATTTCACGCCACTGTTGAGTAAGGAACTAGGAGGTTAGGGGGCGAGTATTTAGTAGTGATTGTCAAACCAATTCTTTTGTTCAATCCCTACATTTGAACAGACTTAGATGGTTGTCATGTATGAAGTATGCCAACTAGTCGTCTACCACACCGAGCACTGTTTGCCGACGCTGCGGTCGACTGGTGCAAGGTGCGAAGTAAACAGATCAGGCGTAGAGAAATGAAATTGTTCACGAAGGGGTTGGCCACTGTAGGTCGGGTTCGCCTCCCAGGCTGGGGACCTCGCGACTCACAGAGTCGGTGGCTTGAGACATTAGGTGAGATGGCGGTTAACCGAACTCAGTGGCGTGAGTGTTGTCGTTGTTTGTCCGAGATGTCTGTGAAGTGAGTGCACTTAATGACGCGGGGCGGTGAAAGTTGTAAGGGAGCTGTCTTGCTGATGACACTTTTCACTTACAGCTTGGTTGTTTGCTTGTAAGATGTAGGCACTCTGATGTAAAATGGTGGAATAAAGACGCACCTATTTTTAACAGTTATGTCCCGTCTTCTCCCTTTCCTTTTCTTCTCCTTTTGTACAGGGTTTGCTTTTTTCTTCATGGTTGTGTGGCAGTTAAATACCAGCGAGAACCACTGATGTACTGTGGTCTATGATGATGATGATGATTGTCGAGGTCAGCGGCGGCCCAAGCCACAGTACCTTACGGTCAGACTCATGGCTGTCATGACGATGATGGTTATTGCTACTAAATATAAACCGCAGGAACAAGCCGCCCAATGGTATCCGTAGATATACGAGAAAACTCATTTATGACAAGCGTTATACCTGGATGCTGTTCAAGTTAACCCAGACCTCGGGATCATTACAGATAACATAAACCTACAAGAAACAAAAATAACGAGACTGTTCGTGGGGATAAACTTGAATCGCAATTCTTTGCGGCATCTCAACTAAGACAAAACTGCAAATGGTTTTACAAACATTTGTTCAAAAACGCTCCAGTAAAACCACGCAATCCCAGTATACTTACAAATTCTGGCCTGACAAACAGCAACCAGCAGGTAGCGGAATCCACTGCTGATAGGCTCAAAGAGGTGTTCTTAGAAAACGTCACCGAAGCTATTTCGTATGTCCATTGCGGACACCCTACGTCCAGTGGACGCTCTAGCCTCAACGATGTAGACTTTAGTCTTCTATAATTCTTGCCAAACAAGAAGTTGAACCCTAACAAGTTTCAGGGTTTTGGAAACACATCACCAAGACTGCCAGAAAGATTGTGCAGATAGCCCAGCTGCAATGAGAAGTGACTTACTTCAAAAGTCCAAGGAGAAAATTGAACTACCTGCTAACTGGAAACAATGTGAGGCAATACCGCCACAGAAGGACACTGAGCGCAACGCGGCTTCCAACTGCAAGCCCATTTCCCTTTTCAGCGTCTGTTTGAAGTTAATGGAAATCGTTGTCGACGAAGCTATCCGAAGACACTTTCTCACACAAGGATTGATCACCCCTGAACACCACGGTTTCAGACAGGGCTACTCGTCCGTTACTAACCTGTTAACTAATCACAAGCAATGGACTAAAGCAGTTGAGTCTGGGGATAGAGTGAACACTATCCTGCTGAACTCCTCGAAAGCCCTCGGTAGAGTCGAATACAGCATAATGCTTTCCAAACTGCAGTTGTACGGAATTGGAAGAAAACTGCTGCACTGCTCGGGAGCGTGTCTGAATGGACGCATCTTCTCTGGCCGTGCTAACTGCACTTACTCAACAATCCGGAACGTCACGTGTGGGGTGCCACAAGGGTCAATTTTAGGACCGCTGCTGTTTATCCTATGTGCCAATGAAATACCATCCCTTTTATCTTTAAGCGTTCCGTTGTAGGCAGACGATACAAAGCTTTAGAGTCATTCGAGATGAATCCAGCTTACAATCAAGTCTAGACAAGCTTTGCAACTGATGCAGATAAAATACCATTCTGGGCGTACATCGGACGACGCAACAGAACCAAGGCGTAAATCTCGATATTGATAGATCAAAATACAAACAGGTGTTGAGAAAGTAAACAAAGCTCAGCTAATGGCTCGATACTATGCTCCGATCTACTCTCAGGACAATACGCAAGCTGACTTGTTTGACGGTGTCCGGCAATGTCTCAAACAATGTGTACTGCTGAAGAAATAGAACGTGAGCTCCGGTTGATCAATATCAACAAATCTTCCGGCCCGGATAACATTCACCTTTCGCTGCTACGTGGACTGGTGGTGAAATTATCGGCACTCCTGGCGGATTTATTTCAGCAGACCCTGAAGGAAGGTGTACTGCTAGAAGAGTAAGAACAAGCGGCGATTGCACGCAGGTAAAAGAAAGGAGAACGATCGGAAGCTGTCAACTACCGACCTGTAGGGTTAACTTATGTTTAGTAAAGTAATAGAGCGGCTGGTGGCTAATCATCCACAAGAACACCTGGACCGCCTCAATCTCGTCAGTGACAGGCAGTACATGTTTCGGAGGGGCCAGCCCGTTTTGACAAACCTCCTGCTTGTCATACAGCGACGGGTAGAGGCGAGAGCTGAAAGCCAAACTGCTGACTTGTATTTTTTGATTTCAGCGAGGCTTTTGACAGGGTTCTACATAACCACTTGCTCACCAAGTTTAAAACGTGCCCTGTCAGCTGGACTACACCCAGATGGATAACAGACTTCTTTCACGAAAAACCCTTCGCTATCAGGATCAATCGACACTTATCGGACTGACTGTCCCCAGTGATGTTCCACAAGGACCAATGCTCGAGTCCCCGTTGTACCAGATTTTCACCAGCACCTACTGGTTCAACTACAGTCACCTGCCCTAGTTTTCACTGACAACATAAAGGTATGGAGGATCACCTCAGCAAAGGAGAACAACAAAACATTTTAACAGGACTTGAACATGGTGTCGAGATGGACAATTCAATGGAGTCCGGCTCCAAATCCAAAGAAACGGTCCTTCATGCACGTAGAAGGTGTCATGGATGTAATGACATATCATGTCAGCGGGCACTAATTCACATAGTGTAGCAGCGAACGAGACCTCGGGGTGATGTCAGACAGCCTCCAAAACGCAGGTTCACAATATGCAGGTATATGTCAAAGCCGCGGGAATAATTAAAGCAATCCGTGGATTCTTTGTTAGGGTGTCCAGTAAGTTCTTTTGTTCACGTTTCCTGTCTTATGTTCGCCCGAAACTAGAATACGGCTAT
Source organism: Paragonimus skrjabini miyazakii (assembly GCA_014338405.1). Classification (NCBI taxonomy): domain Eukaryota; kingdom Metazoa; phylum Platyhelminthes; class Trematoda; order Plagiorchiida; family Troglotrematidae; genus Paragonimus; species Paragonimus skrjabini miyazakii. Next base: position 84,120 of record JTDE01000971.1, on the reverse strand, counting down.
GCAGCAGTGTTCCTATGCATACAAAGAGAGATGCGTCAACTTGAAAGAGTACATACAGTAGACACGCGGATGGTAGTTTGGGTGACGGGACTCTTCCATAACCAGCGGCTACAGCATTCGAACATGTAGCCCCAGAGGTGTGTGCGAATCGGCGGTGATCGCATCGTGATACGCCGAAGTTAACGGAGTGACATGGGGAAGGTGTTCAAGGCAGATTTATTTCTGGAACGGGAAAAAATTTCAATTCTCAAACACAGACCGGAACAACTTCGTTCTGTATTCTCTCTGTCTAGGCGGGTCATTAACATATGGAATGCGTTACTGGCGAAGGTGGTACTGGTACCCGATGACGTGGCCTTTAAGAGGCTCCTAGATGTCTACATGGTAGCGCGCTGGTACTGACTTGGCGATTAAAACATGGGTTCAAGGCAGAGAGCCCGAAGTACGAGGATCCAGTCGGTTTGTCTTGTTTGGTGTCGAGCGGGTGTTTGTTGACTTGACAAATTAATAAATGAAGACTGGGTGCAGTACCGATCTTGGGGATTACGGTAAATACTAAGAACAGAGTGAGGCTACTGATCTGTTTTAAAAGAATGAGAATCTAGCACTGCTTTAAAACGATCTGTTGAAATGCAGTTAATGACCTACGAAGAAAGGCTGCTACACTGGTTGATAGCCATATAAGATAAGAACTGTTGTCTAAGAAAGACTGGAGGGAGATCGTAAAGCTTCCTGGGATGTCCTCATCGGCCGTCAACATTAGCTACGATGAAGAACTGTTCCACTATACCTATCCTAGAAAGGAAGTGTGATAATTAAATCACCGCGGATTTGTCGAAATTCAAGTGGATACAGATCAAGAAGTGCGAGTCGAGACTCGCACGCGACATTTCTTCAGCCCGTGATTAGTTTGGTAGCCATATGCTGGACACGCTCAACAGCGAGTTTGCCTTTCTTCAAGCCGGTGTACGCGACCTGATTGGCATAGTCAAGTAGCAGTCTTACAGAAATCTATCTCGTGAAGATACACGAAGAATAAGTTAGACGATATCCCGATGCCTAAATCTTTCATCGGATCGACTTTCGTTGTGCTTACTATGCCGAATGCACTATGAATCACGAAGGCATTGTCAGAGTTCTCACTGCGCGAGATGTGTGCACACTTACTGTCATTTACTGGGGGGCTCCGATCGTCTGACCAGTGTTTAAGGGCGTCAACATCAATTTGCAATGCATTGGGTTGCTGACATTCAGCGTATAGAACAGCGTTGCCATATATTGTCCGGATGGTCGCTGATGTAAAAGAGGACGTAGAACTGATGCATGAGGATCCCACGCAGAAATCAGGGAGAGAGATGGAACGTCTGATTCGATTTTAACTCTAAAAGTTCTACTGCCGAGAAGACGCAATCCGGCAAAGAATCTCGCCCTGAATAACGTAAGCATCCAGTTTGTGTCCAAAGGGGGTCATGTGGGACACGGCCACAAACATTAGTGAATTCAAGGAAGCAAACCACTTGAAACTAGACCGTTGTCTCTTGCCTCAGTCAGCCTGTTCATGAAGATCAGCATACTTGTTATGCATGACCGGGAAGGAAGGAAGCCATGCTGGGTGGAGGAAGAAAGATTGTTCAAAAAGAAACGCCTGAAAATGACACGCTTTAATAAGCGCCCCATTACCTTGCATAGAGTGCTGGTAAGGCTGCTTGGCCGTTAGCTAATCAAGGAGTGCTGGTCACTCGCTTTGGAAATGAGCGTGAATGTGGCTTCTGCCAACGCATTATAGAGAATACCAATCCAGAGTGTCTGTTTAGACAGCTTATAAAGGGGGTCTGCAAGGCTAGCAACTGTTCCTTCGATAATCCTGAGGGGGATCTTGTCAGGACCCATCGCACCATATGAGTTAACCTTGTATGAAGAGTGTTCATCTAGTATGTTGAACTCAGAGATAATAAGTGGTTGTCAACAATCCCGCAGTGGTAGAATAGGGTAGTAATTCGGCAGTGCAACGTGACAGATTGCCGAACAGTACTCTCTAAATAACTCGACCACGACTAGGGGATCCGAAGAAATCTCCCCGTCGGACAGTCGCGGAGAAAAGGCTGAGGCCTTATTCTCTCTTAGTCGACGCATACGCTCAAATAAGTTTGTGGTCGCGCGAGCTTTTTGAAGGACCTCTTCTTGTGATGATTAACTGTGTTTGCAGATGTTCCGCCTAAACCTATTTCGAACAGTGTAGAAAACACTCAAGTCCTCCGAGTTTTCTGTAATTTTATGCTGAGAGAATAAGTGTGAACGGTCAGCAAAAAGACGTATTTTGCGCGGAAGGGGTGATCGATAAGAGGAAGTACACAAATAAATCGTTCGCTTTCTCAATTGCGCTTTGAAAAGCATGATTGTTCTGGACCACAGGATCAATCAAGAGATGATCCAATCCACCAGAACTAGTTAGAGTAAAATTTTCAACTGTGGATTTTTTTCCCTGGCCGTTGTGACTAGTAACAGATAAGATCAACGACCAGTGGTCATTGTGTCCAAATGGCGGCTTGACGAACACTCTGTCTCTCCTATTAATGATGACTAGGTTCGACAGAGAGGAAATCTGGCCAGGACAATGCGGCGTCGGGGCGCTGATATGCTGTCTACGCTCACCGTCGTATCAACATTGGTAAGGAAGCCGAGAATCCGCTTTCACAGTTCTGGGGAAACAGCGATGCCAAGTTTGTCCTAAGTGCATTGAAATCAGCCATGATAAGTAGACGAGAAATACGTTGTAGTCCTATGAAGTTTTCAGGGCTTACGAGAAAAGCGTCAACATCCGAAGTGCTGGGTGAGGGAGGACGATAAATAACCCCCACTAGGAATGAGTCTTGGTCATGCAATGCTAGTCGAAGCCACAGAGTGTCACATTTATCAGAGGACTGGAATTCCCCGATAATCGTAGACGTCAAGAGATTGTGCCTAATGAAAATCTCAGAGCTCCCATTCTCTTTCGAGCGGAGTCAGTTCGCCAAACTGAATATCCGGAACCACTCAGTTCAATGGGTTCAATGGACTGGAGATGGAAGTAGGAAGCTGGGGCTTTTCAGAATTCCGTATCTCGATGCGTGGAATCTCAAGGTCTTCGGTAATAGGATGAAATGGGGGAAAGGGTGGAGTATTCGGAACAATGCAATAGATGTTGGCTCGAGCGAGCCCTGAAAATCGCTACAGAGTGAATATAACCAACACGGTCAGGTAGAGCATTTCAAGCCTTGCAAACGTGTAATGAGATAAAGCTGTCATCATTCTAGTCTGCCATGTTGGGTCTCTAGGTTTAGAGGGTGACTCCTCAGTGTCGTGTTATTTTCCCCGTTGAGCATCAACCGGCACGGATTATCAAGGGACTTCATTAACAAAAAGGCTAATAACAAGCCACTTCTAAGCCGACGTTACTCCGAAAAGTACATGTTCAGAGATATCAGTCCATCCTTATACGGCTTGGTTTTCAGACCCCAGACCGCCTTAGTGGCCTTCGTCCACTGATCGGTGGTTATCAGTAGATTTGTGGTGCACGATCTACCCTTGCGAAATCTGTGTCGTACGCTGAAGGAGAACTCATAAGAGGTGAGATATCTATGAAGCAAGTCGTATACAAGCGTCTCTAAAAATTTTGAAACGCTCGATAGCAAAATAATTGGTCTAAAATCACTAGAACAGTTATGCCTAACACTCTGGAAAGCGTGTGATGCTCACGAGTTTCCAACTGTTGGGTACTGTTCCCTGGGAGACGGACTGCGTAAACAGTAAGCCAAAATGATAAGTAAGTTCTTCAGACGCTTCACGCAAGGCCTTGGGAGATATACCGTCGGGGCCAGCAGAGCTGTCCCTAAAGCACCTGAGTTTATCTAACAAGGCTGTGAAGGAAGTATCCACAGTGCAAGTGCCAACAATTTCAGTGTCAAGAGGAATCTGAGGAGCTGATGGCAACTGTACAAAAATACTGCCGTAAAACCCGGCGATGACATCAGCGGCTTTTGCATCAGAACTAGTAGGGCTTGACAGGCCTAAAAGATATGCGGCTCTAGCTTCCGCCCTGCGAGGCTATTTGGATCAGCGATAAAATGTTTCCAAAGATGCCGCTGATAATGAAGATAATCATGTCGAATTAGAGATGTACACCGATTTCTTAGGGCAGCGTATCTTTCTTTGGTCAATTTCAGATCCTGATAATCGATGGCACGTCCAAGCATACTGCTTCTTCAGAATAAGTTTGTGCGAGAGCGTAGTTCATTTGGAGGCCTGTTCCGTTTGGTGTCTGACACTGGTTAAGATTCACCAACGAATGTGGAAAGAACGGTAGCAAACTTTTCAGAGATCATCTACATAGTGAAGGGAGGTGAAATTCCCTAAGATTGCGTTGCCAAGTAGTTTCTCCACCTTCATTTTTCGGAAGTTTTTGCAACTATCAATTGTTGAGTTGACCAAATTCGTGCTGCGAATGAATCCAAATAAGACGACTGCGTGATCACTTAGTTCGAATGGTGCGGTGGTTGCAAGGTTATCGACCATCAACTCTTCGTTAATGAATACGCCATCTAGCCACGACGGATTACGGGCAGTATGCCACTGAGTAAAACCAGAGATGTACTCCGTGAAGGCCAATGGTCGACTGTGGAAAAAATCGTGCAGACACGGAATTTTCAGTGCTTGTGTATGAAAAAGCCGGAAAGTTAATTTCAGGTAGGTTGAAACCACTTATTAAAAGGATATGGGAAAATCCTAAGATGGGTAAAACCTCCAACCCAGATAATAAGAGTTGGTCTTTTAAGTTTTCGGAAAATGGAGAGTGACAGAACACCTCTACTATCCAACGATCCGGACCATTTAGATGAACCGAGCACCAAACGGTTTCCTGATTTCAGCAAATACAGATTTGTTATGAAGGAGGGCCTGATAAGAAGTGTGGACATAGAGGATCGATTCCCCTCCCATAACTTCAGTTCTATCCACGCGGAAAATAATCATATCCTCTAAAGCGAGCTAAAATTCGGGGTTTTCGGAAAAACAAAGTTCGTGAATCACTGGTACTTTATTTACTAAACAAAGCGCATTTATGTACATGCACTTTACACAGTTAACAGTAAACGAATGAACGTCATTCTCAGAGAGTGAGTGAGGTAGTTCATCCAAAACGCAACGTTGATGGAGGTCACCGACTTCACAGGAGTTTGTGTTTTTTGAGGTAAGTATATCTTCAAAATGCACCACAAGGCAACTGGTGTGCATGTGCTGATTGGCTTTTAATAAATCCCGTCCCTTTTTGGAACGATCGGGGTGAAACGGAATTCCGCCAGGGATAAGACGACGTCAATGGCGGAACCGCCCCGGTATGTACGATGCCATCTCTTGCGGGGTAAGAATAATTTTGAAAAGTCGTGATCGAGATTCGCCCGGCTTCGGCTTGGGCCGTAGAATGCGGTGAATAAGTTGTACTTAGAGGTTGATAAGCTCAAATGCAGTTGAAAGGAATTGCCACTAGCTCCTGTCATGTTCCAGGTCGTCGCTAAGGGAATCAGAGACACCCCTGCGAAATGGGTCAGTGGCCCCAGTTTCCTCCCTAACGAGCTTCCGTCTCTGACGTTGTCCATGGGATATTGGGGTGCACCAGGACTCCAGTCATCCAACAGCTTATATGCCGGTAGGAGATGACGAAAACAACCCTTGCTAACGGATATTTGTTAGTGTGGGCCCAGTCCAGTTTCCACTCTAACCTCGTGAGAGAGTTTTGGACACATGGAATTATATCCACTTTAGTACAAGGGCTCCGAAGCTTTCCATTATGCCCGTTGCCGAGCTGTAGGCAACTGGCGACACATTTCGGAAGGTTCTGAGACATTACCGAATCATCCCAAGCAGAGGAGTTCGACCTTTTAGAAACAGCGGCATTAGTACACTTAGAGAATTTCGCCGACTTTATGGAATCATCAAAGCAGCTATCCCAAACAGAAAAACTTTACTTCTTAGATAGGACCGAGCGGAGAACCTTAGAATTATGCCGTTTCCTTGCACGCTGTTGGCGGGATGTGAGCGGTGATGGACCTTGTTCCAGAAGCAACCGACGCACATTTCAGTGTATCCGTAACGCTTGTGCTACATACCTTACTAACTACAGCCAGTGGATCAGGGATGTTACATCCCTTGCACAGGGTGAGGTGCTGACTACAAAATTAGGAGTCTATCTAGCGGTTCTACAACGCAGACGAACAATGTGGATGCAGTCGAACTGTGGTGCTGTCAGCATTTTGTAAACCTCACTAGATATGTCTAGACAAGAAAAGTGGAGTCACGTGTCGCAGAGCACTGCAAAACTTAGTCGTTCGCGCGGACAAAATTTACACAAGACCCACAGTTAGGCATTTTTACCATCACTGGTGTATACAAGTACACACATAAGCCTTGAGTGACCCAGCGAACAGGAACCAGCTAATTCGTAGTTCTCAAATTCGTTAGGGTAAGGACTCAAGCAAATATTAGGATGTGGCCTATAGCTACATGGTCGGGGTATATGTGCGTATTTGAGTACATTCTGGCGTATGAGGTCATTTATGCCACAAAATAAGTACGTATAGATTACAATAATGAGCCGGTTCATTTCCATTACTCAAAATGTGCATCGCATTTCATTAGATTCCAATAAGGCCCAGTTTTTTAATGTATTTTTCCACTAACTACGCAGTTCTTTTATCACGTGTCTTGCTTACATCTCGTGTCGTTATGGTGTGTCTTAGGGGCCGTTAGAAAGAGAATAACGAGTGAAACAGTAATCTATTTATAGCTGTGTTGGGCCAATGCACATGGGTCCCGAGCAAACACAACGAACGCTCCGTGAACATCATCATGGATCACGTACTTTAAGCCTATGCCCACATTGTGCTACATCCGTCACACCTTTCGTTCGCGTTTTTCTATACACGTTTGTGCATCGGTGTGTACCGAAGATTTCAACGTTTCTAATTGATGTACATGGTCCCTTTGGGTACGCACACAGCGTCATATGTTTTAAAGCATATCGGAATTCCCATACGGACCATGTACAATAATCCCAACACCCACAGTTATCGGTGGTTTTCATTCCTCTGATAAATGTGACGCTTTGTGGCTTCGACTGGCATTGCGTGGCCCAGACTCACTCCTAGTGGGGGTCATTTACCGTTCTCCTTCATCCGACGTCGCCGACGACGACACTCTACTTGTAAACCTGGCCAACTTTCTAGAACTGCAACGCTTTACCCACCTGCTTATTATGGGTGACTTCAACGCTTCCAAGATAAACTGTTCAAACAGACACTCCCTAGTGCATGGACAGAGGCAGCGATTGCAG
>JTDE01000971.1:14560-32657 GCA_014338405.1 Paragonimus skrjabini miyazakii | reverse complement strand
TTCTACAGTATAGCTAGATTTTCATAAACTCCAGACATAACATTACTATGCTCTTGGTATTTTTAATCTCCAACGGCGTTGATACCTATCCTTCAATAGGTGCCTTCTGGATCAGCAGACGTCCACTTGATACCGAATAAGATAAACCTACTGGAGCCGGTTTTCTTGATAATCTAGCCTCGAATTTGTTTAGTAATGACTGGAAAAACTATTCTCACTCGGGAGAAGTCGGCACGGTATACGAAATATCCGGGGACGTTTCAGATCATTGATGTCCGCTAAGAATCAGATCTCTGTAGGAGCAAAGATGTAAGGATTGGCATTATAAACCAACTATCAGATTTCTGGATATAGATAGGTTTTTCAAAGCTTCTGATTAAGTGGAAAACGACAGAGCGTTGTGAGCTCGGACGATTTGGGAAGTAATTGATCTTGACACAATCAGAATAATTTTCGAAAATCGATTATATGGTCAAGCGAAAATTCCCTGTAACTCCGGTCAGCGGCCATTACAAGAGTTGCTTAGATCTAAGTCCAATCAACTGTCCTAATATTTGATATTTTCCTAATCCAGCTTGACTCTCGCTCAATGTTAGCAGCGATTCACCTTCAAGCTGGTACGGAGTTTTGCTGGCCACGATGAAAGGAAAGACTCCGAGGACTTGAGGTAATCATTAGATAACCCTGATTTGTCTAAAACCATATTTGTTAACTGCTGCCAGCTATACTGTAGGCGTATTTCGAGACAGAGAAGGCTTTCGAGTAAATGACATGTGGATTCATTAGAGAAGCTTCAACAGAATCCAGGTGTCCTGCCTAGTAGACCGGATAAATGAGATGGAATTCTTATCATGAATAGAAGTGATTACATCGAGGAACTGAGTGACATTCTTGCCGACCAGAGCAAGTTTCGTAAAGTTGTCAATGAAAGGGACAACACTGATTTTGCTGAACATCAAACTAAGTCACTAAAGGGCGAAAAGTCAATAACCGCTGCGACTAACCACAGGGCTCTACTTTCCCCCGTCTCTATGGACTACCGGAAATACGCAAAACTGCTGTGCCAGTTAGTCCAATTTTTGATATGAATTCGCCCTACCACTCGACGATGAAGTGGCTAGTGAAACCGCTCGAACCCGTCCGAAAAATGATTGCCATGTTCAGTCTAAGTGATGCGTTTGAATTTGTCGAATGCACACATGAAGTTAATATGCATTCCCGGGAATCATAAACGCAGTGCCATTATTCACGAGCGTACTGTTGCTAGAAACTAACAGTTTCATCTGTGACTACGTGTCTGGGGATTGGACTCGATGTGGGGTTACCAATATTGAGATTGAAAGAGCTTTTGCTTCGATGGACAACTGCTATACGATGATGCGCTGTATCGACGGACAGATGGTGTAGCACATGGGATCCTCACTCGGACCTCTGCTGACCGATATATTCATGGAAAAGCTTGAACGCGCCATGCTTCAACCTACCATCAGCCAGTACCATCCATACGTAGACGATATATATATAACATTACCAGCTCGGATACTAGTATGTACACAGTACTTGACAAGCTCAATCTCAAGCCTGAGGAAAAGACTGAAAACCACATATCTTTCCTAGATATTCATCTAGATCGACGGCAATATTCAACGCAGGATTTACTGCAAGAATACCTGAACAGGGCAGTACACAAACTTTCAGTTTTATACCTCTAAAGCAAAAGAGAAATTTAGTGCGTCGCCTGACTGACAGAAAATACAGAATTTGTCCAGCGGACACGCTGGACAGTGAACTCAAATCCGCAGAGAACGTACTCTGTGACAACGGCGACCGGGAACGATTTATCACCAGAAACATTATCAAAACGTCACCTAAACCTGAACTGCAGGACGTAAGAAAGGAGCCTGTGTTTATTCGAGTGCCGTTCAAAGGTACCAATGCAGCAGAATAACTCATAAATAGGCTCAATCGGCAGGATATATGCCGTAGTTCAACTCCATGTGTTATTCACCACATCCTCAGTTCGCAGGGTTCATAACAGAGATAGACTGACAGTTTAGATCACATATATGTGTATCTACTCATTTACTTGTTCCCGTGGAGCAGGCTCAATTAGTTAAACCTCGAAAAAGCCTTCGAAACGTATCTGAAAACATCATCCACAGTGGCTGGGGCACAGGGGAACACGATCGGTCAACAGTGTAATCCCCTCATCTGATCGAAAGCTGGCACCAAGTGAACACTGATCAAGCCTTCCAAGTAGTATATTGGGTGCCAGAACACCCATAAAAAGCCGTCCGACTGAAAACATTGTACTGCCGATGCCATCGGAACCAGATTGCTTGATCTGATATTATGTCAGCAAAAGTGGTCAGTTCAGGCGCTGCACCCACAATAACTACAAATCCACGTGATAGGTGGCTAACCTGCGCGATCAAACCAATGGACGAGCGTGGCGTAATAGATCAATCAAGCCATTGACCAATGACCTAGTTTCGCTGTAATACGTCCGGTCGATACATCGACCCAAATCTAATAACTCTTCATATAATTGAACCAACCTGAAGATGGATACTCGACAAGTTCGTCTATGTGTCTTTGGGCTCTTATGGTGATGGGCATATTTAGAACTTTAACAGCGATTCAGCGTCAAAAAATCATAGACCGCGGGATGATTGGGAACAATACCGACTCAGTTTCTGCACCGGAGACAACGACTCACAACATAACGAATCCAGCCTTATCTTTTGTTTGAAATCCGGAAACAAGGTGGGAAAAATCCTAAAGTAATAGTCGTTATTTGCATGAGTGAACGGCTAGTAGTTTGTAATAATGATCACATAATCTGAGATTTTCCGTCAGATAATTTCATCAAAACTGGAGGATCAGGAAACATTTTTATGGATACATTTGAAGATGGTATATTGCATGTCTATATAAATAAACAGACAAATCCCCACAAAACGAGATTATCGATAACCAAAATCAAATGAAGATAGTCGAACGCCAGGAGTTGAATGTAGACTTGAAAAGCAAGGAATGCAGATTAAGATCAGTGCAAAGGTAGGACCGTGAGACCGATAGAACTCTATCCCCTCCAGAAACACATAACAACACGTACGCAAGTGTGCATATACATAAAACACAAAAAAATCGTAGGAGGAAGTGAAACCGGAAAGCACGGAATGGAAGGAACAAATTACATGTGTGCGTGGTGGACAATCAAGGAACGAGATGGTATGAATCAAGTCAAAGGCACATCACTCCTTGTGTTCTGAGTACAACTGTTTGATGACAGAAGTGAAATGCCGGCGAACATTGGGGCGTGAAACCTTCATTGTTGGGGTCAGCATCCCATTATCCACGGTGAACGGATATGCACTTAGGTGAATCGCTTTTGCCTAGTTACGTAGGTGTGAAAATGAAAACAAAAGTGATTGAATGAGCGAGTACAGGAAGCGACATAAACAGGCATGCAAAAAAATGGTAACTATAAATAAAAAGGTGAATGCATGCGGAAGTAACGTTTGGAAACAAACACTCGATACTTCAAAACAGACGAAATTTGAAGAGAAAAATTCAAGATGAATTCGCTACCGTAGCGTATATAGTATCCGATGAGCACTGAAGGCTCAGGAGATAATCAGGAAATATCCAATGGGAAACTTGTAGATATACAATGCACTCACCAAACAGAAACATCATTCACGAAGAAAACAAGTGTGGTTTGCTCTTTTTTCTCTGGGGAAAGTGTTTAAACCTATGACATACAAACGTGAAACGTTAGTTTATCGGAATGGTGGAAATAGTGATGCGTTCGCAACCGATACTGGATTTTATATAAATACTGAAGGTGTTGTATAACAGGCAGCCTCGTTTATGAGTAGTATACTACTCGCAAGCGACACTCAGGAACTGAAGAGCAAGCCTCAACGCCAGGAAGACGACGGAACAGAAGTGGCTATCGGAATAGTGTATACACACTACGGTGGAAGTGCCACCATGGCGAATGACAACGTACTACTACCCAATGTGTTTGAATGCACGTTGACCGTGCAAATGAGTGTACGTGTTCGTGGTCCCATGCTTAACATAACCTATACGGGAGGTCGTGCAATAAACAACTTTGCAGGCCAAGCGTCTTTTATGGTCACAACAGAAGAAAACACACCATCGACCGTTCATCAATTATAGTGTGTTCAGGATTACGAAGAATCACAGGTAGAGGTGAACAACACCCACATACCACTCAGATAAAAATATACGGAATAAAATTAATCAGTGCTTAGCCATTCAGTATTTCCGGCTATTCGACGGTTCGAATACCACTGAGTCAAGCTACTGCTGGATGGATGGTTGGAATCCAGGAAATTCAAACCAGCAGGGCAGCGTTATAAACATTATTTCATTTGGGCTCATGACCACATTAAAAAAGACAACATGGGGAAGCATGCTGCAATTTGAAGAATGGCATACAGTTAATGATTGTTTGACGAAGCGATTTCCTCCGATTTTCTCAAATTCATATTGTAAATATTTTCAGGCGCACAGTGTCATCAAAATGAAATCCCGAATACTCTCTACGCATTAAAAGTGGCAAGATATCATGTCTGCAGTACACGTCTAAATATCTTAGCGATTCACTGAAAGGGCAGTGTTTCGGAGAGGGAACAATACAGGGAACCGAATCAATTTTGAACAGGCTTCATATTAGGTTTCTCATTTTGATGTACATAAGATTTTTGCCCGCCACAACGATGTAAAAAAACTGCTCACAGACAATTTCCTATGTCTACAGCATTCTGAACTGCAACCAACGCGCAACCAAGCAGGGCATGCTGCGACATGACTACTGTACTGTTTCTTTCAGGAGGAGACTGAGTCCAGTTTAAATAATTACCTATAGATTTGCAACATGTGTGGTTTCTTCATTGGAGATAGTGAATGCAAAAAATCTATACTTTGTTAATGTTTCTTCAACGAGAATCATTGTTTTGAAAAACACTGAACAGTTGTATCACAGGCTGAATTAGAGCTTACGACGGGGTATCGTCAATCTTCAACACCTACGAGAATGCTTAGCCTTTATGTTCTCATTCAACTTAGATTTGAATGAGCACTGTGATCGAATGTGAACGTATAAATATAGAAATCCTCCCAGGTGAGAAGATAACAGAACATTAGCATGTAGACAAAACTGCTCTGAACCATAACGCTCTGCAAGTAAACCAAAACATTCTCAACAAGCTGGAATGACCACGGTATCCACAAAACGTTCCTAAATTAGCAGGGACCTGAAAATGTCCGCATACTTGATGGTGATTTCTTAAGATTGGATTAGAAATTCAACTATCGCAATAATGTCCAATCAGATCCACCTTGAATACATATACACACACTCAAGACTACACTGTGACAACGGTAGCTGTAGAGAGAAACTTGGTATATAATTCAACGTCCCAGAAAGTTTTGAAACCTGGCTAACCCACGCAGAGACAGTTCACACCGTACCCGTGTAGACGGTACATAACAGCCGTCTAGTGAGGGAACCACATTAGGAAAGACGGAATACACCTGCGTATATCGGGGAAGAATAGACACGGTGAACAACCCAGCTCACCAGTATCATCGACTTCACATGTAATGCGTATGTCAACCCATCATTCGCACAATACATTTTTGCAGGTACTGTGTCCAGCTGTAACCAACGTGCAGGTGGTAAGCAAACGGATTGTTTGGGTATGAAAGCTTTACTAGCAAAATCGTAGAAAGCTGGTTGTTTGCCGATCGGAATCTAAATGACGTTGCCAATAATTGTATTTAGAGGAGTTCGTGATGCGGATGTATTCTCCAAGTCAATTCTGTCGAACCACTCTGTACCACATTCTCGGGAGTATTTGAAATTCTTATTTATGTCTTTCCGTTAAGTTCTTGCGATACCGTAATATGCAAAATAACATACCGACGAGTATTCACATCAGAACTACTCACTTGTTCAAAACCTTTCAAACCACCCCTCTTGCCAATTTCGGTGAGCTCATTCAACACGAGACGACGGACTTCCGATTTCTGGCACAGATCCTCATCCGTCAGATCGTGTGCACAACTGACCAAATGGCCATTTGGTAGTGAATGGTGATGGACGGATCCATTGGACAGCATGCCATTTGTGCGTTGGTCTAACCGTTTACGCAACTCAGTAAAGTTGGGTTCGACTACAGCAACCACAAATGTCTGATGAGTATCGCCGTCGACAAACACGTTGGAGACCAATTGGCTGGAGGCGTACAGTTCTTCCACCTTCTTCGGTGTGACAAATTCGCCCTGAGCCAGTTTGAAAAAACTCTTGCGGCGATCGACCACCTTCAGAGCACCCTCCTTCACGTTCGAATGCCGAAAACAGAAAGACAACAGCGCGAAATGACGGAAACGAGGAAAAAGACAGACTCGGAGAGAAGTAGATTTCGTCAACATACACACCCACGTTAGCTGAAGTTTATCTGCATCCATGCGAGACAACAGAAGTTTGACGGGGATTCACCAAAACGGGCTAAAATGACATCGGGCATCCTTATTTGTTCTCATGAAAAATACACACGACAAACGTATATTCATGCGCAGGATGAGCAACAGGCACGCCCCGTGTCTCATAAATACAATCAACTAAGTTAAAACCAACGCAGATCGTCACCCCGATGCGGTTGTTTCATTTGCCCAAACCCCTGGATTCGTAGGACGTCCACAATTACGCTCTAAATCAAGTGTTTGTCCACAGGAAATCCGCCTAAACGCCTGTTACGTTAGGTTTTAAGAGGGATACTGTGGTTTAACGGGAACAGATTCGACTAAATTACCATTGTTACCGTCGTTTGAGTCATCTCTAGAAGTGTTATAACACAGAAAGTCACACAAGTGGTTACATGAACAACATTCGTACAGTGTTGAATAAAAGATGCTTTCATATGCTGTTTGGCATTCAATGCAATATTTCGATAGAAAATCGTGCAAGATGTCCTTATATAACCTAGTGATTTCATCAAACGAAACGATGTTGCAATGTAATAGCCTCTGTATTTTGTGTTACATCAAAGAGATACTTCCAGATAGTATCTATATAACCTATCAGGCAGTCAAGTTATACGCCTAGTGATAAGACAAAAGTAACGAGACAAAATATTCAACAAAGGATAGAAACCTTAAACAGGAATATTTACATTTATGTCCGGAGTTGAGCAGCACTAACGAGAGTCATGACTAATCTTGACGACGACAAACAATCCAGCAGATAAAAATACGAAACCAAAATGTAATATTAGAAAAATCACACAGATGCACGTATACCAATAATTGTAACGTTTTATAACTGAGAGCGAATCCGACTAAATACGTAGACTGGCCGTGCTATTCCTAACCATGTAGGCTATCTAGCTCAAAGACGTGGTCAGGGACTCTATGACACACAACCGCATCACCACCATGTTGCAGGTTGAACAATTTTTACAACCGTCACCACCCTCATTAAAGAATGCGTGACACAACAAATGTTTTAACACACGGAAGGCAAGTAACGACGCTCTAGTTCAGAAGACTGCATGCTCATGTATGGTAGATAGTTTGGTTTGTTTTGGAAGCCACCTAATAGTGAGATTCCCCAGTGCACCTGAAAAAACGATAAGTTCAACAACAACAATGGTGACGGAGCGAAGAAATGTGTAATTGCACCAAACACGAAGTATAATGTTGTTAAACCGTTGAACAACTCGGTCGTACTTTCACGAAAAACATGTGAAGTAATATTGTGCTATTTACATACCTCAGTCCAAACACCAATATCTCCGGTGCGTATAAATCCATTCGACTCCAACAGCTTTTTCGTGTTGATCGCGTCCTGGTAGTAGCCTTTGGTACAAGCTTGACCCTTGGCACAAATCTTCATAAACAGAGTCAAAAGGAATGAATGAAAAACGTGCAAGATACTCATCGATCAAATCGGTAAACTAAGAACGATTCTGCAAATAAACCCGGACCGCAGAATACTTGTGAAGTTGACGAAGTACGTGCTAGAAACAAGCTTTTAGGTAATTAATGGATTAGCACCACTAGCATCCCATGTAAATTGAAAGTCGAAGTGTAGATACGGTACAAAATCACAACCATGTGCAACAACACCCCAGTGGTCTGTCGAAGGCCTAGGCGAAAGCGTGACAAACAACCGGAAAATCTGCACAACACCGAGCACGGTGAGAACTCATATTTGTTGTTACGGATTCCTGCACCTGGATAAATAATTCTCTTGATGACATTCCTACGTTTGCGTCTTATTCCAGTCACGCGATTCTCTTCTCAGTTCAAGAAATGGTCTTTAAATTTGCCTTGGTAATCGTTCACGATTATTCCACATCCCTGAGTGGTCTTTACTAATCACCACGCGCCTTTTGGTGAACTTAGCTGATTATCGCACACCCTTCGGCGATCTTTCAAGGTCATCACACATCTCTTAGTGACCTTTCCAACCCAAACAACACTCAAGCCATGGTGACCTTTCAAATCTAGACGGTGTGTACTTTGCTGCGCGTACCGACTTGAAAACCTAAGACCGCGCAAAACCTCGCTGATCTGTCCCACCCATCATCCTTCACCTATGCTGTTTCCATTGGCTAGTTCATAAGTACTTAATTCACATACATGTGCTGTCCAGAGACATTGATTTGCTGGCTTCACATGTTTGTTAACCTTTATCGACCGCTCACTGATGCTTGTATAGCTGTGCTCGTGTAACCCACTTGACGCTTATTAGTGTTCAATTCTACGTGAATGTGAACAACTGAGGTTTGTTATCGTGGTTATCTCACTGACTGTGCTGCTAATGGTGCCGTATTAACTGACCCAGCTTGTTTTAAACTACGGAATCCAAACTGTTTACGCGACACAGCGTTTCAAAAATAACCTTACCATGTCGACTGTACCTAAGCGTTCTGTAGCCAAAATCCAGTATCTTCCAGGGTAATTACTATCATCTTGAAAAGATGCAATTAGTCGTTAAGAGACAACAAGCGGAAATGCATACCGAACGATGTTTTCAAACGGAACAGTGCCAAATGTATTAAGATAGATTAGAAAGTCAAACACGGTGTTTATGTACCGATCGGGTAGAGCCGTGATGTGGAAACAATCTGAAAACGTTTTCAGGAATTCATATTGGACATCACTCACATGTAATTGCATTAGTCACATTCACACATTTTCGAACTAAACCCTTCCGAGTTTCGTCCAGGTTAGGTCTCATCAGTAATGTATATCTTTGTCACGACTCAGAGATGAGAATGAGTACAAAGGCTGTGAGCAGATGTACACGGTGTGCAACTTATATAGTGAACTGCCCAAATCGGGAAAGTGAAAAACGGATAAGGTGCAACAGCCGACCTGGATAAAGATGAGTAGATAAACGGATATCCAAATGACAGTAGGTGATATATGGAACATCGAGCTGCGAACAGTTAACACTCAAAGGAGTTTGTCGGCAAAGGCACCACAAATGCAACGATCGATAGTTAGATAGTCTTTAGGCTGTCAGAGATGAAGTAGGCAACAACCTAGGCACTTTATCACACTTTCGAGCGGGAGCATCAGAAAAAATTTGGTAAAAAATAAAACAAACTGGTCGGTGTAAATGACGGTAGTTCAATTCGAGTTATTTGCAGATAGAGACAAAAAAAATCTGGTAGACAAACACTAATTGGAATGTTTCATGCAGTGTAGGATGATGCTCCGCGATTATTACTTATATCATTCTATTACGGTAACTAGGGTGACTCGATTGTAACAAACTACCATCCACTCAAGTCGTCATGTGCCTCCCGAAAATGTCTTTTACAGAACAGTAAAAAGCCTCTGGCGAAAGGACAAAACACGTTTCTTAGGTATACTTGACAAAGGCCATCGTTCGACTAGAAACCAAATATCGGAGATAGAAACTTTCTTCTCGAATTACAGTAGTCCAGGGCTCCATGAGGCTAGCGGACGTCAACAGAATTAATGGATGTCCAAATTTCGAAGGAACTAAAAATAACTTGTTCAATTGTGTATTGTGGCTCTTTGTGTCCGTGGGCACCGGAGAACATTTTGAGATGACCTTACAAACAGACTGAAGAAACACACCTTCTATGCGGAAACTCCTAAAAAAGGTATCCCTCCCAAAATTCTCTACGCTACTAGTTCAAGTGTTTCGATTTCAATCTCGCATTTCAACTCAATGACAAACAGAAGCAGATCGTGTTACTGTAGCATAAGGCGGCTGTTCTGACATTCACACCCACTGAACAAGAAACAACATTATCCGTTACGTACAGGGAGACCTCGATATGTCAACCAGGAAGTCACTGATGGGTAGTAGGGGATTTTGTCTTTTTTTTCTTATATATTAAACATCACTCACAATTGATCGCCGCTGTCGCATTCCCATAGACTACCCAATCGGCCCCTTTTTATGGAAATGATGCAGCTGCGGTCAATTGTGAGTGATGTCCAACGTACATGGAAAAAAAGTCAGATAGTTGCCATCTTTTCATGTATAGATTTATTTTGAACCCAGATGGGCATGTGCAATCTGACCCCTTACTAATTCACAAATAACGCCTTAACGCTATATAAAAGAAATATTACATTACAGTATACCTACAAAGAGTAATATGTAATGAAATATCAATCGAAGAAATGAAATGTAACAAAACCAATATTCGGACAGTAGTTCTCAGGGTAATCTTTATTCGCCATTGGTGCATCGTCAGCTGTAAACAAAATTTCGCATGATTACACCAATGTTTGTAAACGGTAACCATTTTGATCGTAGTTGAACTTTACTATTTAAATCTTGTTAAAAATGAGATAAATAATCTGATGGTCACGACTATTGATACTGGAAAAAAGTGGTGATGTGCAGCATCAACAGAGTTAAGTGATGCACATGCCCTCAAAAAAATCTTATCAATATCCAACACAAAGAGCACCCGTCTACCGGGACTGAGTACGGCAGAGCACAACACAAGTACGCACTCACTTCACCCATTCCATCACGTTTCACGATGAGATTCATTTCCGGTACATCGATCAGCTTGATCTGAAAGTCTAGATAGGGGGTGCCAGTATGACCGGGCGTCATGTCACCTCGCAGTGTAGCACTCAGGACACCACTGGTCTCAGTCAGACCGTAACATTCGATCACCTGGAAATTGTAACAGAATTTAGTAAGAACGTCAAATCTGCGCTGTAGAAGTACACAATTTAGCCATCATACAACTAGCACTGCTTTCAGATGCTGGCAGTCCATAGAATTTTCATAACTCTCCTCTGAAAAGAGAACCAGCTTCTTTAGTTTTGTTTAAAAAAGTTCCTTCAATGAAGTTTTCAGTTGTATACAGTCCAATCCTTAACTCACTCACCCACACACCACATTAATGAACACTCGGACGATTGTAAGTGTTTGCTTCGAAAGTACAACATTTCAAAGCAGCCAGTGCGTGTATAAATTACCATCGCAGGCATGGCCTACTTTGGGACAACCCAAATTCCTACACGAATTCAAAAAGATACTGAAGATTTTGACGGAATCGATCGCATGTTGCAGTCAACAGAAAGGATACTGTCGCATTTTTCACGGATTGTTTGACCGCTTCTACACGTACTTTGAAATTTTTGTTACACTATTATGCAACAAAACAAACAACATCAAAAGACACGTTGTCCGACGTCCGTCCGCTTGTTCAATCACAGCTTCCAACAGTAACTGTTTTTGTTTCATGGTTCCCAGTTGGTAGATAATCTGTTCTCGGGATAGTGCACAGCAAAATAAGTGAAGTAAAACGCGATAAACTTTCTTCAACAAAGTCTCCTGGTAATCAATTTTCAGCACTAAGTCTCATAGTTTGCAGATTTCCCTCGGCCTATAATAGTGACCTCTGGCAAGTCTGGAATAGCTAATTGTGCAATTAACCTATTTGAATTCTATCATTTTTCATGCAGTGTAACATAAAGTGTACACACTAGGTAATTAGCTCGCAAGCCGCTATGCAAACAAAAAACGGACGTTCACAACGCCAAGTCCGAACTGTTCAATGTGCGACTTAAAAACTCCAACTGTTTGGGTATATACAGCACAAATCTGACAACCATAACGTAATCATGCTTGCAAGTCCCCAATCACATAAGTTGATAAGCTTTCACGGGATGAAGAAGACAAGAAGCAAACAGCGGTGAATAACAAGGTGTACAGATATGTCAATAAAGAACACTGGGCCGACATTTGTTGGTCAGTGGAATTGAGTTGGGAACTCGTAGAGTGGATTGCACCAACGCATATCAAGTGGAATTTTAAACCCTTCAACCGTTTCTAATGGGAACATGGAGTTTAGCAGATCCTAACCATAAAATGTTCTAACCCGCCCAACCACTGGGTATTTCATGGGATGACATATTAAACGTCCATTCCTGCCCAGTGAAAACACGTTTCAATCAGATGATTCGATGTGTGAGAAAGTTTTTAAGTAAACATTAACCACGTAGTTTGTCTGTATCATTGGTCTTTATAGCTAAGGGACTTTCTAGGGCCCCATGACTCTCCTAAGAGTTTGCCTTTGAACAGTCTCAACAAGTGTCAATGGGTAGCAGGATGCCTATAGACGACCTTCGTGAATACCAGTACTTCAGCAGAAGTATTAAAAGAATAAATGATTACAGGTTTCCCGAAATTTTCAATCGTTTTGACGTAAAAGAAACGGAGGCAATACAATTACCATACCTATTTCGTACAACTGTAGGTTTTTTTTGAGAAACAGAATACATCCCGAAACCGAACACATGAGGATCGGTTCGTGTTGGTCATTTAAACTGTGCAAGCATGTACAACTTCTGGAATATGATAGAACGATAACTGAATAACTAGTACCATCCGGACAACTGATAGCAAGAAGAGAACTTATTCACGTAAAAGCACATCGAACGGACAATCATAGTTATGTGGATATCACTTCCGGAGTGTGTCATCCAAATGATGTTAGTTGTTTTGTTTAACAGTGTAAGTAATAGCGTATTTCTCTGACATGATTTTCGTGTAGTCAACGTACAATATTATATTAAATCTAAGCTATCTTAACCAGCAGAATGAAAGTAGAGAATGTCTCCGTTTGTCAGACAAAGATGAACAAGAAACCATATTCTAAATCATTTACGTTACCTCACCCGATAGAAAACAAACAGAGCATTTCAATCAAAATGGCTTCTGGCATCACAAAAACTTGGGTTCTGAGACAACAACATGGAAGCGACGAAATGACTACCCGTTTTCATTCGTAAAGACAAAACACTGGATTTCTGCAAGACAGAACCAATCGTCAGAGACTGTTACTTCAAGGTAAGTGTAGAGGAAATAGGAAAATTATAGTGACAAGAAATAGCAGAAGAGTGGGCCGCACAACAGATGTTGAATAGATCCGTAACCGTTGCAATATCCCCGAACATGGGCAGTGCAGAGATAGATCTGTGTATTGCACTCTCCTCACATTCGTTACTGTTACGACTCCCCTAGTTCTATATACTTTGATAATCTGGACACCAGAAGTCTTCGAGTGACTATATCCCTAGTTCATAGTCTGGATAGAAACAAATAAACAGCCTCACAAAAACTGCTTACATTAGAATTCATTGTCAATTCGACCTTAAACAGCACCAGAATAATCAAACCCAAGCGCAGAAACCAACTGCCGGCAGAATGGCAAAAGCGAGCAACTGGATACATTTTTAGCGAGAAAGGCAACGTGCAGAACATTTCATACAGTCTTGTAACAATTGGTCCTTTCACCGCTCCGTAACAGACTAGCGCACCATCGTCCCATCGTCTTATACAGAAGTATCAATGTGGAATGGGAGTCTCGGTCCGAGAATTGTGTTAGTGTGAGCCATTACGCTGTACAAGGAGGACACGCTACAGAACGAGTGGTAGACATACCGGACAAGAGAATGCGGCTCTGGTGAAATTGAGTACATTGTCCGCGATCGGTGCACTGCTGGAAACCACGATTTGCACACGACCGCCGGTTTTGTCACGGACTGGTTTGAAGAACATGCGATCCAGAAGACCGGCTTTCCGATATACACCACTATACATTATACATGGACAAAAGTGGACAAAAACACCTATAGACGACCACTAAAAATGACAACGCGCTTTGAAAATGAAGTTGAATTTGACGTTATGGAAGGTATATTAAAACCACCTATCCTTTAGTAACAAAACTGGCTGTTGTCCTTAACAAGACCTTACATTACGCATGTGGCGGACGTTACTCTAAACATGTTCTTAAGCCAAACATAAAGGGAACCACAGGCTTGGCTTGCGAATGTACAGAGATCGGATTACATTATCGGGAAGACTTGTGACGGCAGTTGGATAGAATAAAACTCGATCTAACTTGAAATAGGATCTACATTACATTGAATAATGGATTACTCTCATTTGTGCGATGTGTTAAATGTAATAACTTTTTATCGAAAATTTTTAAACATTCAAATCTTGCATAAGAATGGAGCGAGTACGTGTCAAACGTCAATGATATAGGAATTTCACTGGAACATGGCTGCAACGGAGTCGGCGGATATGTTCTAATGAAGAAATAGTGAGAAATCGATAACCTCCAATAAACTCCGTACATCAGCTTTCTTGGTCCAACTCGTTCTCAAGGTGTCTTCAATCTCTCTGCCATAACCGTAACACGCTTTGTACACCACCTCACCGCCTGATTCTCACACCCATACTTGAGGAAACCGGGGTCGGATGAAGAACAGACGGTGGTGACCAGACAATGAGTTTCGACTAGCCTCTATCAACCCCACCGTGTCTATCGATAGGGGACTAAAGGGTCTAGGATTAGAGGCAATGTGAGATAGGTCTCAGAAGCTCAATCAGTTGGGCTTGTGTGGGAGATTTGTTATCTTTTGAATATATTAATTCATCCCTTTCCATTTTTGAAATATCAGGTGACATTACGTCAACGACCAGTATAGGCATTTCAACGGCTTCGTCTCATTAAAACAAAAATCTTATAAACCGCCTGACCGACAGTCATGAGAAAAAAATATACAAAGGACATGACATTCCGTTATTTTTGTAAAATGGCTACCAGGAGATTCATGTAGACAAGATGGTAACATATAAAGGCAATATGCTTGCTGAAACTATTATTAGAAAACCAAACAACGTTATAAACGAAACTATCTATACTGTTAAGCTCTATCCCGGCACTGGGCCTACGGTTAGAAGAAACGATGCCTATTTCAGCTGTATCTTACCAAATAAATTTAATTAATTATTCCTGTTGAACTAGTTACGTGACTGACACGATCAGACGTTTCTCTGAACATAACAGTGAGCATTATTTAACCAGGATCGATAGGGAATATACTAGGACAAGTACCAGCGAGAGTGTGGTACACTAAGTTGATCCTAATTATGCTGTCAATCTAGCCACTATTGTCCGATTTACGAACTCAGGGGCAATCAGTGAAAGTCTTTGGGAAGAAGTCGAATTCCGGCCACGAATGAAGCGGTCGGAATTTGACAGAATGCTCCACTCTTGTGCACATGAAAACGATTTTCTCAGGCTTTGTGATAGACATGGCCCACTACTCACACCAAGACCGACCAAATTTCCATCGTCTCAATGGCATCGTAACTTTCATTGTATTAGGGCGTTAGCTCAATCTGCGAGGTGGTTGACTTCATTAGTTGTTCCTCTCCAATAACAATGCTCTATACAATATATATATATATATATATATATATATATATATATACAGTATATAAATAGGGCACACACTAAGTAGTGAACGATTTATTGTGACGTTTCAAATACACACTAGGATCCACTATCAAGCAAATAAATGTGTTGGAATGTGATTGCTCTGCCGATCACCGTGTTCGCCTGTCGGTCTGTCTTCGCTCGTTTTTCGTTCCAGTGTCAACGATGCTGACATGGTGGCTGTTTATATCTACGTGTCGATTGAACGAATTGCACGAAAAGAGAGCCTCCAGTACAAGCCGGTCCCCTTTCATCTTTGCCCGTACGACCACTTCCGCATGATCTATGTTGCCCTCGTGGTCTGCGTCCGCGCCGTGGTGCCACAATTGTGATCTAGGGTCGGCTCGTCGTATCGCTAGTTTGTGTTCGTGCACGCGTGTGCGAAGCTGTTTGCCTGTCTCTCCCACATACCGTTAGTCACACCTCAGACATGGAATGGCGTAGACCACACCAGACTGTTCGTGTGGTTCAACAGGAGCCTTAGCGATCACCAAAACTGAACGGAGTGTTGAGTTTGGTTTGTGTGATATTTGGATGCCCAGTGGTTGGAGCATCCTTTGTGCTGTTTCAGATGTGCCGTGAATATATGGCACTGTCATTCGCGTTTTGGCTTCTGTACGTTGGGTTCTTGTAAAACCCCTGAACGATGCCTTTATGAAACTGCTGAGGTACTTATTAGAAGTGAACAGTTTGAACAGGTGCTTTCGTTCTTGTATTCTGAGTTGAGTTGAGCTACAGTGCGTGTCTCCACGCCGAAATAATGTTCGCACACAGTTTTTAAGTTGACAGGCTGGATGATTGCTATCGAACCTGAGAATGACGTCAGTTGTTGTCGGTTTACGATAGACAGTAGTTTCAAGCATGCCATCAGGTTTTCTTATGACCGATACATCGAGAAACGCCAGGCGTGAATTTTCTTCCTCTTCGAGTGTGAAGGCTATTCCATCTACTATGTTATTCAAACAACTGTGGAATTAGTCAAGCTGAGTACGAGGCAAAACAACAAATGTGTCATCCACATATCGAAGCCACATTTTAGGTTTGAATGTTTGAAAGGCTTCACACTCGAAGTGCTTCATTACGGCGTCTGCAAGTAATCTTGATATGGGTGAGCCCATTGGTGTGCCTCACTTCTGTAGGTAGACTCTTCCGTCAAATTGTAGGTAAGTCTCCATGCAAAGCTCCACTAACTGAATCAATTCTTTTGGAGAAAGATTCGTCCTATTGTGAATGCTATTGTCCTCATTTATCAGGAGCTGCAAACTTTCTATCGCAAGTTTCTTCAGTATGTTAGTGAAAAGCGACGTAACATCAAAATAAACCAGTACATCGTCTTCTTCCAATTCCAGGTTCTTAATCCGTCTCAAGAAGTCAACCGAGCTGTTTGCATCATGATTATCGTGAGGTAAACATGGCCGGAGAATACGAAAAAGGAACTTCGCCAGTTGGTAGTTCGGGGCCCTACTGGATGCAACGATTGGTCTCAGTGGTACTTGATCTTTGTGGTCCTTTGGTAGCCCGTATAATCGTGGCGCTGGTCCCTCAATAGGACTAAGGTATTTAGCCTGTTCTTCTGTAAGTGATTTCTTCTTCTTGAGACCTGTCACAGTTTTGGTGATTCAGGCCATCAGACCTTTTGTAGGTTCTCCTATGACATGTTCGTACGGTCCGGAGTCTTTTAAAAGATCGTTCAGTTTGTCTTTATAATCTTGTCTATTCAATACGGCTATGGCGTTCCCTTTGTCTGTGGGTAGGATGACAATTTGGTCGTTCTTCTTAAGTGTCATCAGCGTTTTATTTTCATTAGTTGTTAAAATGTTTGTTGGTTTTCGATTGGCCAGCTGTTGACACATCTTGGTCCTGACAGACTGCTGCATTTGCTCACTTAGAACACTGCGTTTCAGTCTCGATTCAAAACATGCAACGAATTCTGTCGTGGATGCGTCTGCATAATTGAATTTCAGACCTTTTAACAGAACGGCATTTTCGTTGAGTGTCAATTGATGATCTGATAAATTGTATATAGGTTCGATGTTTTGTTTCTTGGGCAGATTGAGGCGCTGGAGTTTTTGATCTAGCCAGTATTTTGTTTTTGTTCCGCTAGAGTCTGTTGAACGTTTTATGGCTTCTTCAGTCTTGTTGATCCACTCGGAAACGAGCAACTCGGTAGCTGCTAGTTTGGATTTTTCGCACTCGTTTCTGTATCGTGTCAGACGGCGGCGTGCATCGTTAATAAGTTCACGGTGCATTTG